>CM057818.1:39172441-39459941 GCA_030067965.1 Latrodectus elegans | reverse complement strand
CCGGGACATCGCCTTGGCAGCTAAGAGGTCGCTGTGTCTGGCCGGTTCCTTGGTATCAGCGGACAACAGATTAATAGACTCTGTTGCATCTGTAACTGTCTACAATCTGCCATTGGATAAAAAGTATTTTAATTGTATTTTATAATATGCAACTTTTTTGATTTTCATTGAATGATAATGAAATTTGAAACAATTAAGTGACAATGAGATTTTGGAAGCTTTTGTTTAAATATATATAATTGTTTTTACACTATGGATGTATTGAAACATTTAATTTTTGAGTTCCTTTAAGTGGAAGCACACTTTCTGTAAATGATGTAGAATAACGAGGAAAAATTTCAAATATTTAAATTAATAATAAAATTAACAAATTGTGATATATTGATTATCTTCCTGAATGTAACAGGAAACATTTATACAAAATTTTCAAATTTCCAAAAATCTTTTTCAAAAATGTCCATATTAATCTAAACAATTTTTGGAAAAATGCAACATTAAAAATTTGATTTTAAAAATATTGAATTCATTCACTTAATATATTATACATACATTATAAAGTTTATAAATAAGCTATTGTTAAATTTAATATCCAAAGGAAATCAGTATTAAAATCGCTAAATTCTATGGATTGAAGGTTTAAGAACATTAAAACTTGATTGGTAAAATTGTTACTCTACTCAGTAAAAAAAATAAAGTTTCATTTTAAATTAAAGATAAACATGTTAATAGACATAAAACACACTAACAAAAGATGTCAGACATCTCGTCCAATAGAATAATGCGAATATTTGAAAAAGTTTCAATGCCTGAAAAAGGAGCTTTCTTCTGGTAATATAATTTAAAAACTTTCCTTTATAAGTACGTCTAAAGTTACCTCTCACACAGACAATTTTCGATTATCATCTTATTATGCTTACTCCAAAGTAAGCAAAATAGTAATATTTGTAATAATATGAGAATATTATTATGATCTATGAAAACCTGTCTAAAATACAGCTTATAGCCGAAAAAGAAAAATTAATTTGTAATTTGGAGCTAAGATCACTAAAGATATTAATACTTTCATTGGAGTTTTTGACTTCAAGTTTCCACCTGAAATTTGTCCAGATTATCTAACATGATTGATTGAATAGATACGAAATTTACCAATCACAAGAAGAAGAATTTCTCTAAGAAAATATGATAAAATTGGGCAATTTATGCATTTATACCCTTACAAGAGCTTTGTAATAATTATTGACTATTGTTTTTATCTAAGCATTTCAAGAAATGTCAACAAAAATATCAATTTTAAACAAGAGCAGTTGAGTTATAATTTAAACAGTTCAGAAAACATAAACATTAGCTTTAATTATACTTGTAGCTTAAGTGCAATACACAGGAGAGGAAACATATATATGTGCGTTTCCCCATTAAAAATTATATATTAGGGCATTTATTCTAATGCAAATATAAAAAATACAGGGTGACAAATTTATATTGTTTAAAAAAGTTTACTGCTTTTGATTGGTTAAATTCATGTCCACCACTTTTATAATAATTTTATTTCTTTAAGAGACCTTAATGCTAGTATAACAAATAGCTAGTTTATATTTCCTTATTTGAAATAATATGCCAAACCAACGACTACAAATAATTGCTTTATTTGAGGCTGGATTGAAGCAAATTCGGATTGCCAGAAAGCTGAATATCCACAGACAAATGGTATCATTTACTATAAAATGATTCTTGGAGCTTGGTCATGAAAATAATAGATCACGAAAATAAAAAAAAACTGTAAATACAAATGAAATTCGCAAAATTATCAAGAAACGAAGTAACTGATATGCAAGAAACTCAATTAGAAAACTAGCAAAAGAAATAGGGGTTAATGGAGAATCAATTAGACAAACTGCAAAAGAAAAACTTGGACTTAAGCCATATAAACTTCGAAAACTACAGAAACTAACTAAATAAAATAACGTACACGGTTGCAATGTGCAGTACTCACAATGTGTTCCTGATACCGTACACGGTTGCAATAATCGCAATGTGTTCCTGATACCGTACACGGTTGCAATACTCACAATGTGTTCCTGATACCGTACACGGTTGCAATACTCACAATGTGTTCCTGATGCCGTACACGGTTGCAATACTCACAATGTGTTCCTGATACCGTACACGGTTGCAATACTCACAATGTGTTCCTGATACCGTACACGGTTGCAATACTCACAATGTGTTCCTGATACCGTACACGGTTGCAATACTCACAATGTGTTCCTGATACCGTACACGGTTGCAATACTCACAATGTGTTCTGATACCGTACACGGTTGCAATACTCACAATGTGTTCCTAATACCGTACACGGTTGCAATACTCACAATGTGTTCCTGATTATCATGTGACACATCTTATTGTGGTCGATTATTTTAAGGTACTACTGATGATACTTCAAGTAGTACATTTATACAGCTTAAACAAGATCAAGTAAAATACCAGTAAAAAATAATTCATAATTCCGCAGTAACTTTAATCATGATTCTTTAAGTATGAAAAACAGAACACAATTCATTATAATGAATTGGCTGGAGGAATATTCTTCCAGATACTGACTTACATATTGACACATATTCATGAACTTGGACTTTAATTAGTGATTTGAATGTTGAATATGCTAATTTACATATGTGAACTGAAGTGAAATGTTAATTAGTGTAAAATACTTTCTCATATAACTATCAGCCCGATTTCCTTCTCTTGGTAATATTTTTACTTCTAAGTTTATAAGAGCAGTTAGGTAAGTTTTAGTGGTATATGATTTTGTTTGTCTTAAATTAGTAATTTCTCTGATTCAGTGGGATTTTTAAAGTAGTTTTTATGTTGTTACGCCTAATAATATTTGACCATCCTTGTTATTATAATTTGATGATGTTTTGAGATTTAATTCAAGAAACTGCCATGTATATGTGTGTTCAATCTTAAAAGCTGACTCTGAATGTAAAACTTAATTTTTTAATTTTGCGTAGTAGCAAAAATCTTGATACGATAGTTTTTCGGCACAAATTAAGCCTTTAATTTTATTCCTTTAATTCGCGGTAAGCTTCCTAATAATTATCAATAAAAATTCCTTAATATAAGAGCATCCAATTAATTTCTTTCAGAACGGAATTTCCATAGAAGTTTTGAAAGAGAAACTCTTAACACATATAAAGAAATTCCGTAATTCTTCCAACTCAGTATCTAATATTAAAAATATCGGTATACAAACACTCCATTTAAGCTAAAGCTCTGTAAATTACTTAACAAATTCTTATTCATTGCTCTAAAATTCTGAAAAATGAGTCCTATAATAGTTGATTCTTTAATATTGAGTTTTATTTTTTAATAAAACTAATTTCCGTTAGAAACTTTAAATTTACGTAATTTGGTTGTAAGATTTTTTAACCTTCTATTGAGAATGATGAAAGGCTACAAATTTTCGTAAAATTAAGACTTCCAATCTCTATTTTTAGGTCTATTTTGCTTGCTGCAATACTATCTCTGAACTTGAGGCATGGATGACGAACCAATCTCTCGAAGAACACGCTCAAGTCTTCGATTGAGATCTCCACCTGAAGATGAAGAAGCAAATATCTCACTCCCTCCCGAAGATGATGATAATGATGACGATCCTGTCGAAACCGATCTCCTCGTTCAGGAGGAATCCGAAGAGAGTCGTACGGGAATCGCTGGATTTTTCAATAGATTTTTAGATTACATCGTCTATTGTGTTTCGAGGGAGAGCTTAGTAGTCAGTGCCTCATGGACTTTTTTTAATTTTTTCTGTGCTCCTCTAGTGTTTACCTTATTTTGCGTATATGAATTTGTCACCTTTATTTTCTATTTGATAAGAAGACTTTTAGCACGCGCACATTCTCTTTGATAAGGATTTCTTTATATCCTTCTTATTAAGTAATTATGTGTTATCAGTGTTTGTTTGCTTTTACGATATTTTTAATGCACTTTTAATAAATGGATGATTTAACTTTATGCAGTTGTATTTTTTCTTTAAGGAATTTTAATCTTTTAACATGTGATTTTTTTTTCTTTAAATGTTAGTTTTCATTATGTTAAAAGTAAAATCTTAGTGTGCTGTAAAATATTGAGTTAATTTTCATGATTGTATAAATATTTTCATAATATGGTAATAATCTAAAACAATTCTCATAACCAGTCGTATCAGATATCAACGAGAATTTCTAAAGTGCATCGCTCTCTAATAATAGGTGGGGGGAGGGAAGAAATTCATTACTTTTATATGAACTTCAGGACTTTATTTAACATGCTTTGGATTGTCTGATTTGGGTCAAATCTGCAGATTTCTTGTATGATTTGTTGACGTTTTATAGATAACTTCATAATGCCTCTCTCGTAGAAGTCCTAGTTTCTATTTGCAGAAAACTCTAGAGGTCGATTTTCACAATCTTCCCTAGATGTAAATTTTTTTATCACTAAAAAAACTTTGAATGCAAGAAAAAGATGGTAATAGCTTGGTGTAAAGTCCGGATTGTATAGTGGATGCATTAAGACACCTCTCCTGTTGACTGTTCTGGTCAATCCCTAGTTTCAAACGGTCCAGTTGTTGACAGTAGAAATCAGGATTTAGTGTTTGGCCATATGGAACCAACTCGTAATAATCCCCTTCCAGTCCCACCAAATGCACAGCAGAAACTTTCTGGCTATTAGTCCTGGTTTGGCCACCGTTTGAGGTTCTTCACCGCTCTTTGACATGGACCGTTTATGCTCAGGGTTATCATATGTGATCCATTTCTTATCTCCAGTCACCATTTGCTTACGAAATAGAAATATTTAATTCCGTTTGGATAAGGCTTCGCAGAGGGAAATTCACAATCCATGTATTTTTATGTTAATTGGTGTGGCACCCAAACATCAAGCTTCTATTTGAATCCAGCTTTGTTTAAATGGTTTAAAACTGTTTTATGGTCGATTTTTAGCTTCTGAGCTATGTTACGACTGCTAACATGCCGGTAAACTTCGATCATTTCTCCGATTTTATCGAAATTTTCGACGACTGCTTATCTGTGAGAGGTGCATCCTTAACATAAATTTCTGAACGGAATTTACGAAAACGATATAGCACGTTTGGCTGTTAAAATATCGTCACCATAAACACCATTCACAATTTTAGCCACCTGGCTTACCTTTTCACCTTTGTCAAAGAGAAACTATAAAATATATCGTATTTTCTCTTTGTTTACTTCTGTTTTTATACCCTGTAACTCACAACAGAATAGAATAAATAAAAAACAGCAAAAGCATTATTTTAGTATGAAATGTTACCTTGACAACGAGGAAAAACTTAATTGCTTGATCGGTATTCCACGAGATATCGATTAATACAGCCATATACCAAAAAATAATTGATTTCTATTCCCCCAACTTATTATATTCAATTTACAACAGGTTCAACTATAATTGAAAGCATTTGCGAACTCTTGTCAATAGAAATAGCTAAGAAAAGTAATTCAAATTCTTTTTTAAGAAGACTGAAATAAACTTATTCTTCCTTCATTTGATATAGCTAAAATATAAGTAATTTTTTTACCACCTCAATGAGGAGGTCAAAAACCACCTTTATCAGTTTTTTGCCAGCAAAGACCAAACATTTAATAAGCGTGGAATTATGCTCTTACGAGAAAGATGGCAAAAGTTGTTGGACCGGAACGGCCAAAATATAATTTAATAAAGTATTTTATTTACTATACGAAAATTGTCTTTCATCCCCCCCCCAAAAAAAAAACGAAATTAATTTCCGAACAACCCAATAAATAAAAATCATGTTAAGTGAGAGATATTAAGTCGAGTACTTGTTATAATGGAAATTGATAAAAAAAAAATAGTACAAATTATATATATGTATACTATTAGACTGAGGAATAAGTTCGTAGCATTTTTACCAATCTTTTATTTAAACAGAATTCATTTTATTTGGTATTTTGGCAACATTGGATTTTAGCTTAGATATTTTAGATTAAATTTTACGGATTTAAGAGAAAAAGTTGCAGATTCTTACCGGTACGTACATACTACTTCGAACTTTATTAGCTTTGAGAAGAACTCAAGCAATTTATTTTCATTTATTTAAGTTTGTAGGAATTCGAGAATTCCAATAAGATTTATTTATTATAGTTTCAAGCTCAAGTAGTTCTATTAGTTTATTTCCTCAAGCACATACAAAATGTTATATTCAAAATGACAGACATACAAGATGATATACCATTTATTGAGTGTGAATATCGCATACCAAAACATGCATCGAACTCTATATTAGACTATGATGATAATGCACCTCTAGCTATACAATTAGCTTCTGAAGCTGGAATTTCAAATTTCACTATTTTTGTGTCGTACAGCAGGATATGCTTCTGTTCCTAAGATGCCTTTACAGTTAAAATCTGAACTATTAAATGCTATTTCCAACAAAAATGGGATTGAAGAAATCAGACATACCAGAAGCGGAAAACCAATTAGCACTACAAATGATTATAAAACTGCAACCGAAATTTGTAAAATCGAAACAGTATAAAATGTCCCTGTGATTACCCAAATACAAATTGAACAATACACTACGAAATTTATCCTGTTCATGTCAGTGGACGAAAGTCTAGAAAATCTAGCATTAGAAATTGAAAATAACGGCTTTATTGTATCTCAAATACGACGTTTCAATAAAAAGGGGTTTTCAGAGCTTTCAGAAACTATATTGGTAAGATTCTACGGATATAAAATCTAATCTCAAATTAAAGTGTTTTTATCTATTGTAAATGTAAAGATTTTTGTGGATAAAATTCGTCAATGTGGAATTTGTTTTAAATTCACACATGCAACAAAAGAATGTAAGGTACAATCAGCTTTATGCAGATTCTGTGCGCACATAACAATAGTGATCCTTGTTCAACTAAAGTCCCATATTGTGTAAACTGCAAAGGACCTCACGCTTCAGATGATCCTTCATGTTCATCTCGTGAAGAAGAAACTCGGTTTTTAAAATTTAAGGCAATAAACCATCTATCTTTTATTGAAGCAAGAAGACAATTTAAAAGCTCTAAAACCAATTTTGCTACAATTGTAAAGTCTAAGCAATCATCAGAAATTACTCATGCTAAAATAAATGATGCAGTCACCTCAATACTTACGAAATTTGAAGAGTCAGTACACAAAAAAATCTTAGCTATTCAAACCCAACAAGAAGCCATTCTTAATACTATTTTCCAAAAATTAGAAGAAACTGTAAGCAACATTTTTTAAACTAAAAGTCTCTAATTATCCCCTGCTAGAAGGAAAATTCGGAAAAGTAATGGATCCCAAAAATAATCATCCATCCCTAGTAATAGTGACATTCATTTCAATCCAATTTTACCCGTAAATAGTGTATTTAATTTTGGCAACTCTTCTGAAGTCACCTCAATACTTACGAAATTTGAAGAGTCAGTAGACAAAAAGGTCAGAAATAATTGAAAATGCAAAATTCAGAATGGGGAGCAATAAAATTTCCTAACAGATGGGACGCAACTTCTATACTGGGAGTATCATTCCTTAGAAGTCAAATTATAATCATAATAATTGTAACTTTTTTCATGTTCTCATTAATTTCGTGGAATGCTCGAAGTGTTCTCAATAAGCGCACATACATGAAACTTCATTATTTTAATTCTGCAGACGTTATTGCAATACAAGAAACTTGGTTAAAAAACGTTTACAAGATATCTTTATTTAATAAAATAATCTTTCATCAGGATAAAGAAGATTGCCGAGGTGGCGGCCTTCTCCTAAGAGTAAATAAAAACATTCTAACAAGACAATTTTCTCCTATCCGTCACTCAGATAATGGCAGAGAACTCTTAGCAGTCAAGGTCACAGTGGCAACGACTACAATAACATAACAAGTGTCGTGTGTAAATTAATGGGTGTACATTCCTCCTGGCAAATTTTCTTCAGAGTGCCTTCATAGCATAGTTCAAGGGATTCAGCCTCCTTATATCATCATAGGAGATTTCAATATTAGACATACATCATTAGAAAGCTGTTCCACTTCATCCAGGGGCAAATGACCTTCTTGAATGGATTCAAGAAAAGAATTGCTTCCTCCTGAACTCTGAAATTCCAACACATTACGGTCCACATCATAAACCTTCACTCATCGATTTCACCTTTGTATCACCAGACATTTATCACCTTAGTCATATTGAAGTTCACCCAGATTGTTTTGGAAGTGATCTTTTACCATCTAAAACTAGCATAGCTATTGGAGATATTGATCACCATATACAGAACAGATCACGTATCCTGTGGTCAGAATTCTTTGTTTCCATCAATACTGATCATGAAATTTCTAATCTTCACTCTATTGAACAATTCAATGATCTCTGCATAAATAAACTTCACAAATTTCGAAGATGGGTGAAAATGCCATGTAAACCTTATCCCCCATGGTAGACTTCCAGGTGTGGTTATCTCCTGGGCCAAAAAAGACGTCTTTGGCGTAAAGCTAAACGCACATGTGATAAGTACGTTTGTATGACATATAAAAGAACTGCAGCAGAACTACATCAACTACTCATATATCTCTCTCAAAAATAGTGGGACGAAATAATAATTTCAGCTGGAACATCAAAAAATATTTTCAACTTATTAAAAAATCTCCAAAATAGAGTTAAAGTATCTCCAACTTCACATATGATCTTATTACATAATAATTCTCCAGTGACAGATCCTACTCATCAAGATAATATGCTTACAGACTTCCACACTTGTTCAGCAATTTTAGAGGTTATACCACTTGATTTAAGTACAAATGAGGATTTCTCTTACAATAAACCCTTTACACCATCTGAAATGCAGGAAACTTTGGCAAGATGCAAAAACTTGTCTGTTGGTCCAGATAAGATATCTGCGAAAATATTAAAAGGCCTTACTACTACCAACCTAGACTACCTCCTCACCCTGATGAATAAATCGTGGCTTACAGGTATTGTACCAGAAATATGGAAATCCTCCATTGTTATTCCAATCTTAAAACCGGGAAAGAAGGCAAATCTTGTGGCATCGTACCGTCTTATGTCTCTGACTAGTGTCATGTGTAAATTAATGGAAAGAATGATTTTGAAGAGATGTATTGACCATATATCAACCATATCTTTCTTTCATCCCAATCACCACGGATGTCTGCCACATTGAGGTTGTGACAGTATTTTATCCATCATTCATCATCACATAATCTCTGCCAGATCCTGTAGAAAATTTGTTATTTTGGTTGCAGTGGATATTTCCCAGGCCTCTGATTCAGTTTGGCCAGACGGCCTAGTTTATAAATTACTTCAAGCAAACATCAAAGGAAACGCTGCGTTGTGAATTCAACAGTTCATTACAGCTCGCCATTTTCAAGCAAAGTGGAGAAATAAGCTATCTTCCTCAGCCACCTCATATAGGGGAGTTCCACAAGGGAGCGTGTTATCACATTTCCTATTCTCAGTGCTTTTGGCAAACCTCTACGATATCCTCCCCCCTGACATCAAATGCTTCATGCACGCTAATGATATATCTCTACTATATGAATCTGTTAACTTGGGAAAACTTCAGCAGAAACTAACATCTGCACTTGGAATATTACAAAATTGGTGTCAAGAATGGAAATTATTGATAGAACCACAAAAATGTTTTATGATTAATTTTTCTTCAAAACGTTATAACCAAATTTCAACTTGTTTATCAACAATCATCCTATTTCCTGGAGTAAAAATATTCAAATTTTGGGATTACATTTTTCACACAGTTTATCTTTCCGTTCATTTTCAGGAAAAGAGAAAAGCTATATCAAAGAAGTTGAATGCTTTAAAAGGTATCGCAGGTAATAGATGGGGTGCTCGTACCGCTCATCTTCTTCAAATCGTAATGTCCTTTGTCTCCAATCTGCATTATGGATGTCATATATTTCCTTCAGCATGCACAACAGACCCTCAAAACCCTTGAAACTGTATATCACACTGCCCTAAGAATTGCCATAGATCTTCCTAAGTTGACCCCCATATCGATAGTTCTACAAGAAGCAGGAGAAACTTCTCTTCACTCTAGACATGAAATGCTTTCCTTAAAATTTTACATTCGGAATTTTAGCAAGTCATCATTATCCCCTGTGCTTCAGCTTGGGAAAAACTAACTTACATTCGAGTTAATCGTAATCATCCTCTGGTCATTAAAGCCAAATTGTGGCTCGACCAACAAGGAATAAATACCTCGTCCATATTAAAAGTTCCAACTGGCTGGCCAGAAATGTCAAAAAAATCTCCATTTGCTCCTTGAGTCTCCCTTTTCAGACTAAATCATTGCCAAAAGATATAATTTGTAAGCTATTTCACCAAGTTTGCGAGTCATCATTGCAGACAGATGCGATGATTTTTACAGATGCTTCCAAGCAGGGATCAACTGCGGGCATTGCAATAGTCAATTTTACAACTAGTTTATCAATAACAGGGAAAATTAGTTCCATAAACTATTTTCTCAGCAGAGGCTATGGCACTGCTTATTGCAGTCTCTAAAATTTGCACTGAACCCAAAAAATATTTCATTTTTACAGATTCACTTTCTTTCATCTCTTCTCTTTCAGATTGTTCCAGGACATCACCAACTATTATTCAACTGCTTCGATTCCAAATGATTCAATCTACTTAAAAGTGCTTGTCAATACATTTAGTTTGGGTTCCCGGACATTCAGGGATTGCAGGTAATGAAATTGCAGACTCATTGGCGAAAGCAGCAACTGTGAGTCATTATGCTATTCGATCTATTTCTCCTGAAGATCTGAAACAACACATCAAGAAATATTACTTTAAAAAAGTCTCAATCAATGGAAAAATAGCAAATATGCTGAAACATTCACTCATCTCACATCTATTCGCAAAAATCATAGGCTGTTAACAAAATCGCGACTAGAAGACGTATGGCTGACCAGAGCATGAACAAGATCTTTTCCTACGAATTCGATTCTATTTAGGTATAATCTCTGGCATACAGACCGCTGTCAGTGCGGTGAACCTGAAACCATAGATCATATTCTCCTAGATTGTCCTTTATACGAACATATGATGAATCAACTACGGAAAAAATTAGGAATAGGAGCATTATCATTCTCTTGGATATTTGAACTATCTACAAATCCGGAATTTAAAACTCTTGCATGCTAGGAATTTCTACGCCTGTCCAACAGATTCTAATTTTAATGAAAAAAAGAAAGTTTCAACTCAAAATCCACCTTGAACTATTTTCTAACACGAATTTATAAATCCGAATTTTTTCTTTACATATCAAGATGTTTCTGTTAGTGATCACCGACTTCAACTGACTTTCCTTAAATAAGGTTAGTCGATTGACTATATAAATCCTCTCCAAATACATTCTTCAATGATAGCTACAAGCATCTTAGCATTAATCTCCAAAAGTTCCCGCCATAACCTACCTACCTACCTTTATTTAAACAAAATACCATAAGTATGTATCAATAAGGTAATAAATTATATATTCACCGTTGGTGTTAACCATCTCTTCCCCCTTTCGAAAAATTTGTTGATATCATTCCGCCAAAAATCACTAGGATCTGGTGTCAAAGAAGTTGTTGAGCCAGTTTTTCAGGACCTCTTGGTGCACTGGGAAGTGCTAGAAAAGAATGCTACAGTCAACAAGGAGCTCTACATTACCCATCTACTCTTCGTCAATGAGGTTATTCGACTAAAAAGACCTGATTGACATTGTCAAATCATAATCCTTTATGACAACGCCAGGCCCCATGTTGCACAAGTTGTCAAAGCCGCACTCCAAGAGCTCGAATGGGATGTCTTGCAGCATCCACCGTATACCTCGGACCTTTCTCTGACCGATGATCATCTTTACCACTACCTGTCAAACCATATGAAGGGTGTTACCTTCGAATAACAAAGAGATCCTTCAAAACTGGCTCATCAACATCTTTGACGCCAGACCAGGTGATTTTTGGCGGAACGGTATCAACAAATAGATCGACGTAGGGAAAGAAGATGTAAACAGCAACGGCGAAAATATAATTGATTAACTTATTGATATAATTATTGTTTTTTGCTTAAATAGTAAAAACGCTACGAACTTATTCCCCAACCTAATATTTTAAGCAATTCTGAAATGTGACTATAATCATTTATTAATATCAGTGCTGTCAACATCTATTTGAATTTTTATTCAATTCTTACAACATTTAAAATTTATAATTTCAATGTAGAATTATATATAATCAACATATCATTCTGTGTTAAAGTAACAATATCTGTGTTAAAGTGCTAATGATTTTTCTACCTACTACTTATCATAATTACTGAAATTTCCTTTAACTATTTATGTTGTTGTTGGCTTATCCTCTTTAAAGACCGGAAATTTGTCAAATCAACTCCATTAAATTTTTGACATTTAGAAAATCCATGACTAGCAGGGAATCTGAGGATAAATCCTCCCAGGAAAGTCCTATGCAATCTCGAATATGTTTCGTTGAGTCTAGATGGTCACAGCTTTTTTTACATGTGGGATAAATTTTTTACTACATTAAAACTATAAAGATTTTAGATGCCCACCTGAGAATCGGGCCAAGGCAATTTGAGACTTTCGATCACATTTTGTTTCCAGGAGATGTTCCAGAGTACCATCGGTGTGTTGGCGGAATTTGACACATTGAATGAAGTCTGGATTTTTCATTAGAGTAAAGTTCCTGATATATAAATGATGAACCAGTGGGCGTATCTTCCTCACTGCCTTCTTTGGTCTGTCGATCTGCGGACTCATTGCCACTCATATTTACATGGGATGGAATCCATTGTAATATCAACAACATGTCCTTGGGAAATCATTTTCAATTTCAGTAGAATAAATAGATTTGTTTCATTTAAAGAGGACCAGTCACATAGATGTTGCAGTGTACTGCGGCTGTCTGACAAAATCCAAAGTTCTCCAAAATCACCAGATGCTGGAAATGACAGCAGCAAGTCCCACCTTTATCACTATCAACTTACTTCTAACCTTAGTTAGGGTTACGCGTTGTTTTAGCGTGTAATTTCAGACTGAGGGATTCTAATATAGACTCCGCTTCCAGTACGGTCTTTTGTAAAACTACCATAGGTATACATTTGCACTAATTATTTATATTCTGTTGACATGATTTCAATTTACATATGAACTATTTTAAGAAAAATTAATTCATATAAATTATTACTATTCATAAAAATATGATGTAACTCACAAGAAAATATTTTATATAAAAAATAGCTAGTCGTTATATCAAAAACAGTTCATTTAACTTTCTTGTATTACAAATATTGAAGTTTCTTACTGATGAAGGAAACTGAAAGATATAATGTATGTAGCGAAAGTATACTAAAATGAAGGAAAAAGGTATATGAAGATATAAAAAAACAAATATCAATGGTTGCTAAAATTTAATTTTAATGAAAAATTATAAAATCTTGATGTATTACAGAAACGAAAAACAACAATAGAAATTTTTTTAAGATACATACGTAATTTTCCAAAATTTGAGAATATATCGAGGTAACTCAATCAAAATGTCCAACAATTATATTAATAAAATCAAACGAATTTTTTTATAAATAAAATAATACATAAAAATATGAAACATCCTCATTTATGTATACATATATTTTTTTAATAATGCAAAATAAAAATTGCACGTGTTTACTTTTTAAAGAATGACTTAATGTTTGCCAATCATCAAAATATTAAGTTCTCGCAATGACAATCAAAGAACCTATTATAAACCTCATCATTCTCATAAATTAGTTGAGAATATTACATCCGCATATATCTTACATATTCTACTCGGTAATCGCATCTCAAAAAATTGATCAGAGAAAATAAATTTAATTTTTGTTCCAGTACTTACGAATACGTTTTTTTGAAGATTGTAAAGCTATTCGAAATAATTGTTTTATAATCTTTCTCTGAAAGTGGAAGTCAAAGTTATAAATATTTCTTTTTATGTTTTCAAACCAATCTAAAACTACTAACTATAACAATCCAGTTTAAAAATAATCTGGCATAAAAAATATAGAAAAATTACTTATTATATTAATAATATTATCTAAATGTTAGATACGAGAGATAATATATACAAAAATATTATTTTAATGATTTTCTTTGACAATAAAATTGATTAAACATGGTAATTATTTATTGCAGAATTTGTGGAAATATAACATAGCATAAAAATAAAATATATAATTAACATTTTACTACTATAGCACTATACTATGCTTCTATTTTTGTATTTATGTGTACAATTAATCTAGTTGAAAATAAACAAATCTAATAAAGTTTGAAATAATAAATAACAATAATTACTTATTTTAATCATTTCTTGATGAATAGGTATGAATCGAAAAAAAATTATACATATGTAAAATTTTTCTTTTAGGCTAGAACTTTCATTTAGAGTTAAAAATAACAGAAATTAAAATGTTAGGCTTAGAAAAATAAGTTTTTTAATTTAATTTATAAGAAACTTTTGCTTTCAAGTATAATAAAATTTTCAACAAAAAAGACTTTTAAGTTTAACAAACGTAATAAAAAATGTTATTAAAAAATTTTCCTTCCTCTTTATGTTAATTAATATTTGTAAAAATTGCACTAAATAATTTGATTGATTTTTCCTTCAAGAAACAGCCAATCAGGAAATGAATCAAAAATACTCAAGAAAGAAAACCTGAGTGAAACAAGTGCAGCATTTGTTTTACTATTCATTTGAAAATAAAAATTCATTATTAAAATTAACAGGTTTAAATTAATATTGTGATTAAATTGATTATGAACTTTTTATTATAAAAATAAAATTTTATTTAATGAAACTTACAAGAAATTGGCTGTTATTTCTGCTTCATTGTAGAAAAATAAAAATAAAATTTTAGCTTTTAAAATTAATTTTCTTTACTAAACATTAATTTGATTTAAAATGTACTTCCAATTCAAAAAGTTCTGACAAAATTCTTTGAAGGTTTAAAATTATTAATTTTAAAAATAAAAAACTTATTCTTCCACTACATTTTTACAAATAAAAAAAAATTCTTACTTTTCAAAACGAAGTATTTTTAATATTTTAAATAGTGTAATATTTTATTTAATTATCATTTCAAGAATTTTTTTCTTTTCAAATCATAAAGAGAGAAATATGCTTTTCCTAAATGAAATTGTATTTATTTTTGCAACATAATTTTGTTACGTAAAATTAAATTCTACGCCATGAAAAATATTTTCAAGACGCAATTAAACTATTTTATTTCTAATTGAAAATTTATCTAAATAAGAACTAATTATCTTTGTAAAAACAAACAATCATTTATAATTAGTATTCATTCTTATCAGAAGCGTGTTAAAAAATTAATGAAAATCCACTTATGTTCAAATAGATTTTCTTTTCGGTAATTTTTCATAACAATTTTTTTTCTAATTTGTTTTTACTGAGTCGTTAAATTTATTATTTTTCTTTCTTAATATAATTATTTATCACAGAAAGGACATCTTAATATTTATGGAAGCAAGTTTCTATTTGTGGTGAAACAAATCATTACTTTTTTCAGGAAAAATACCTTGTATATGCGAAAATATTCACATTAAGCAGTAGGAAAACTAATTAAACATTATCACTGACTGTTTTAAAAACTGGGAGAGTTGCTTTTCAAATCAAATAATTTTCTTTAATCAAACTATGGGTTAAAATAATAAATTTTATTAGCCTCTTGATATCATATCATACACGATTATATACATATATATATATATATATACTATATATATATATATATATATATATATATATATATATATATATACTATACTATACTATACTATACTATACTATTCAATAACTTTAATTGCATTGTTATATGATTTGTATGTAACCTATATTTGACACAATTCCAGACAAAAAAATATTAGAAAGTTCAAACGGTTAAAGAATATATATAAGTTAATTAAAAAGAGCATTAATATTTTTTCAGCCATGGTTAAGGAAGTAAAAAAAAAATATTGTCAGTTATTTAACCCAAATGATGATAGTAACATAAAAAATAGGCTATAATAATAATTGTTATATTTTACTTAAAAATGCTATAAAAGATAACAAGAATAAAATTTTATGTGAATAAATGTAACATATTTCACATTTAATTTTCTTTAGGTGAGGTACTTCAATTTCCTTCAGTTTCATTACACGGAAACTTAAACACTCAAATATTTTATGTTGAAAACATGTGAATTTTACTTAAAAAAATATTACAAAATAGAGTATTATTGGTACAATTAAAATGATTTTAAAATTAATGCATGTATTTTGAAATATATTGTTTCGATATCAAAATAAAATTATTGAAAGTGACAACTATAAAAATAGTTATAAATTCAAAACACAAGTCTTTTTATGACATGATTTACCCCCTATATATTATAAGTGAATAGTCAAGGAACTTTGAAATAAACTTATCAATTACTTTATTAACACTTGCTCGAATAGATATTTAATGAATATTAAATTGCACGCTATTTGAGAAGAAGTCAAAACACCAATCTGAAGAAAACAAAGAACTATGAAGTTAAAAATCTTTAAAACAAAAAAATTATTTCTTGTATAAAGCTATTTTTGATATCTTAATTATAACTGCCGAGTAAATTCAAGTGTGAAATTAAAATTATGTTATATTAGGAGATTCCTGAGAATACCTGTAAAAAAACGCCTAAGATGATAGTAATTCAGACAATGAACCTATGAACGTGCCTGATATAAAACCATATTTAGTTTCCAATTACTTATGATGCAATTGTTGTTTCCAACTCTATTATTACTTAAAATATATTGTACCTCAGCGAGATTCACATGTGTTGCACGTCATCATCATGTGTTTGTAAGAGCTCAAACGTTATTATTTTTAAAGGGGACATCTTCCTACTGGTAATTAACAAATCTTTTACTCTCTGAATATACATAAAATATATTGTATCTCAGAGAGATTCACGTATACTGCACTTAAAAATTCCTTATTTTTTCTTTTCATACTTAATGTGTAATGTTCCACGTCATCATCATGTGTTTGTAAGAGCTCAAACGTTATTATCTTTAAAAAGGATATCTTCTTACTGGTAATTAACAAATCTTTTATTCTCTGAGTTTACTTAAAATATATTGTATCTCAGAAAGATTCACGTATACTGCACTTAAAAATTCCTTATTTTCTTTTCACACTTAATGTGTAATGTTCCACGTCATCATCATGTGTTTATAAGAGCTCAAACGTTATTATCTTTAAAAAGGACATCTTCTTACTGGTAATTAACAAATCTTTTATTCTCTGAGTTTACTTAAAATATATTGTATCTCAGAAAGATTCACGTATACTGCACTTAAAAATTTTCTATTTTTCTTTTCATATTCAATGTGTAATGGTCCACGTCATCATCATGTGTTTATAAGAGCTCAAACGTTATTATCTTTAAAAAGGACATCTTCTTACTGGTAATTAACAAATCTTTTATTCTCTGAGTTTACTTAAAATATATTGTATCTCAGAAAGATTCACGTATACTGCACTTAAAAATTTTCTATTTTTCTTTTCATATTCAATGTGTAATGGTCCACGTCATCATCATGTGTTTGTAAGAGCTCAAACGTTATTATCTTTAAAGGGGATATCTTCTTACTGGTAATTAACAAATCTTTTATTCTCTGAGTTTACTTAAAATATATTGTATCTCAGAAAGATTCACGTATACTGCACTTAAAAATTCCTTATTTTTCTTTTCATACTTAATGTGTAATGGTCCACGTCATCATCATGTGTTTATAAGAGCTCAAACGTTATTATGTTTAAAAAGGATATCTTCTTACTGGTAATTAACAAATCTTTTATTCTCTGAGTTTACTTAAAATATATTGTATCTCAGAAAGATTCACGTATACTGCACTTAAATATTCTCTATTTTTCTTTTCATATTCAATATGCAATGTCCCATGTCATTATCTTGTGTTTGTAAGAATTCAAACGTAATTATCTTTAAAAAAGACAGCTTTCCAAATTTGGAAATTACAAGTTTTTTATTCTTTGTTATTACTCTTAAAAGATATTGCACCTTAGAGAGATTCACATGTAAGTAGGCTTAAGAATTTCTAATTTTTCTTTTCTTATCCAATGTGTAATATTCCATGTCATCCTCATGTATTTGTAAGAGTTCTATTATCTTTATGAGAGACAGCTTCCTAGTGGAAATTAGAAATAGACTTCTCCTCTATTACTTATAAGATATTGCATTTCAGAGGGAATCACATATCCTGCAGTTAAAAATTCTTTATTTTTCTTTTCATATCCAATGTGGCATGTTCCACTTTATCATCATGTGTATGTAAGAGTTCAAACTTTATTATCTTTAAAAGAAACATCTTCTACGTGGACCGTATCCAGTCAAAAATAGTGTTGATTCCAAGAGTGTTCTTTTGATAGACTTCTTTTCTCATTTGACAAAAGGTGGTAAATGGTATTGCAAAATACCATTCACCACCTTTCGTTCACCACTAAAGATATTGCATGATTTATAGAGGTTTTTTTCAAAAACTTATATACCTTTACTCTTAGTTTTCTTTACGCATATTCTGACTTGGTGTGAGAAGTATGGTAAATTTTCATTATAAAAATAATTAAGTTTCTGTTTCTCCAGACTGTAGATTACTCCTCACAAAGCTGATAATTCATCTCAATAAATGACGACTGGAACGAATCTAGTCGGGATACAGGCCACGCTCCCGCAGACTACCTAGAATTTTCCACTGGCGAGTCAGAAAACTGTTCTTAAAGTTAATACTTTCTCACAACTAGTAATGTTGTTTAAATAATTTTTATTAACTAATTGAAATTTATGAACAACATGTTTGGAATTGTATGAACTTCTCGAACATTATGAGGCCGCTTTTGAACTCTAAAAACTTTTTTGAATCTTGTTCACTTTTAGAATCTAAGAAACCTTTTAATATTTTTGAACCTACAATGCTTTTAAAATGTAACATGTTTATTAAACTTATTTAAATTCCTCGCTTGTGTGTATATAGTTATCATCTTTCTTATTATGCCATTTTTTTTTTCATTTTCATAATTAATTGTTCATACTGTCTATAAAATTGCCCCTTCAATGTATATATAATGTATTTAATGCCATAACTACTCCACAAAATGGTAACTGTCTTTTCATTGATTATAAATTGTTTCTTCATTAATTATTGTGTGAGTCATCATAATCAAATTTTGTTTTTAGCTCACAAAAAATATATAATGCCTTTGCTTGATGTTTAGCAGGTCTTAAAACCCCTAAAAATTGTTGTAACTTCTTGCTAGCATTTTGTAAACACAATTTGATTGCCTTTATAAATACCATGATGGTGGTGCCCCCAGGTACCTCGTAGAGGTGTGGAGCACACTAGGTGTTGGCGAGACGGTAACCGTTAACCTTAAGGTACAGTCCGGGGTCCTTTCCACATAGTTATGCATGTTTGTTTCTATAGACTACGATTAAAACTCAGCCTTATTCATAACTCTGGACGTCACTTTTAAAATCATCATTCACTCCAGTTAATTTATGGTACTCTATGTGCTTGAAAGTATCATTTAATGATTAGCTAATCCGAAATTTACTTTTTATATGATTTACGAATTCTGCCATGAAGAATTACCGAATGAATTATCAATCTTTATATATTTGATGAATATATAGTGTAGATTTCAAAAAAATCTTTCATTCAAAGTTCATCTGTTTCATTAACCATTATGTGTTTTAGCTAATGTATATAACAGGGCTGGCCAAGCTGCTTAATAGTCCGAGCCATTTTTCAAAATTAGAAATTTTTCACGAGACGTAATTAAATATGTATATAAAAAGTACTCACAAAATAGGTGTTAATAATTTTTTACAGAAATTATATTTATTAAAAACATGTGAATAAAAGTACAAACTTTGTGTATTAAATTTAAGTATTAAAAATTAAATGTATTTATTTTACTTCTCTTGATAATTCTTTAAATTTTGGTGAATAATTGGGGAGATCACTTCTCAGATAATTCTATGAGATGCTGGTTAGTTATTACTGATCGGTTTTGGATTTCACGAATATTAAAGTGGAATAAAATGATTCACATAAGTACATTGTTCCAAATATTGAAATAATTCGACAAGCAGCCTTTTTTTTAAATTCAGGTCACTTAGATTCGGGTACAAATTTCTAAAATTTAGTCATCGGTGTCGACTTAATTTTTAATTATAGAGCTTGCTCTTCTTACCTCTCTATTAACTCTAATCCTTTAGATGCTTTTTGGGTCATAATTATATTGAAAATAAAAACCTCCTCGAATTATGTTAATTTCAAATGAATTCTGAAAAAAAAATCAAGAGGCGATTTAAAATATTTCAAGCTTTGAAATCGATTTTGAAATTCCATCAATATTCCTCCTAGCAAAAGCAAATTCTCGAAGAATATTTCGTGTTTAATATTGAAGCAAATTCTTTTTAATTCGTGTAAAATGACAAAATGTTTTGTTTAAGTGTCCTTTTGAAAATGTTGAAATTTAGTTTGGAAACTAAATAGACACTGTGAGGGGTCAAATATTATTTTATCGTTCCCTTGCAATTGTAAATTTAGTGTTTACAAATGTTTTATGACATCAATCAAAAACATTGTCTTGTAACCACTTTTAATCATTTAATTCTCAATAATTTATTTCCTTTTCTTTTAGAAATGCAGTCATCAGATCAAATAAATCTACAAATGGATTTGATACGTTGTAGCTAGATAAATATCTGACAATGCAAGAACAATTAATGTAATTTGGGAGTTCTTCATCCTTTTATTTTTCAAGGAAATTTTTTTAATCTTCTACCATTTTTTGCATTGGTGCGACTGTAATTTACAATGTGTTATACTGTTATCATAACATCCTGATATTTTTAATATTTTGTAACGAGATTTTCTCTATGATTTATGTTGTGAATCGGTATGAATTATGGAATTGAAGAATCGTTTCTGTTGTTGTTGTCGTGTGCCAGTTGAGCTGACAACATGGGGTACGCTGCTCCACTTTTCCAACTGAACCATATTTTGGTTTTTGCAGTCCGACTGCTTCAGTACACACATGCCATAGGGACCCGTTTATAGGGTAGGCAACCATTCACACCTCACTCATACAAGGAAAGGACAAAGACAGGAAAGATAGAGAGAGAAAGTGCATCCATGCCCGAACCGAGATTCGAACCTAGGACCTCCTTATCCGTAGTCAGGCACGCAGACCACTAGACAAGTTGGGCGGCGAATCATTTCTTAAAAATCCAATAAGATGCCCAACTGAATGAAGAGCCCAGCATTGCTGGAGCTCCATCAGTTGTAATGTTTAAAATTTTAATAAGAGGCACATCAAAAGTTTTCATTATGGAATCCAGTGGCATTTCAATGTTGACACCACGGGTTGACTCTTGAAGTGCTACTAAATCCAATAATTTTTCTTTAACAACGAAGTCAAGTGAAAAAAAAACGTATAAAAACTGCCAATTGCGGAAGATCTGTTATGTCTGTTGATTCGTCAAAGGCTAAACTGAATTCAATACAGTTCTTCAAATCATCTTTTAACTTTAATTCAACAGATATATTAATTGCAATTATGCGTCATTTGATGAGATGGGAATTTGTGAAACAACTTTGTGTAATGCTGCCTTATTTGGATCTAAAGTCTTTAAGTACATCTTCTTTAGGTACATTTTTTAATAAATTCCCCCTCTCCATACGGGTGTTTTGCTCGCGCAATATTCCTGCAATAACTGAACTGGCTTCAGCCACATTATTAGCTTGATTGCTAAGAGTCATCAAAATTAATTCTGTTGTTCATTTAAATTTGATTTTATAGGAGCAGATTTATCTAATCTTAATTTGGAATATGGTGGATACTGATTACAAAATTCAGGATGATTGATTTGATATTGTCGATATGCATTGCCAACTTTATAAATTTTGACTTAGAGTTACAAGTAACACAAAATGCTTTCTTCTGTTATACTTTATCGAAAAATACTAATTTTTTAGTGTAGTTGAACTTACCTGTGACTAGTAATGTTTTTAATTAGAATAGGAAAATAAATGTTAACATAGATTTTGGTATCATAAATGTGATTAGTTCTATTCTCTTTTTATTAAAGAAAAATAGTTATTCATAAAAATTTACTCTATAATTATGTAAATGATGATATAGTTATTTTACAACCATATGCACCAAAAATATTTTATGGTATAAAATCCAATACCTATTTTAGTTTTAAAATTTAGGAAACTTCATACTTGGTAAGTAAAATTGAGTAAGAGTAAGAGTGAAAAGAAATTGATATCAAAGAAATTATTGTGTTTCAAATTATTAAAAATAAGTGTATTTACAATAATTAGTTCTTTTCAATATATTTTAAATTCTTCTATTGATAAAATTCATATTTTTTATTCATGCATAATTAAAATTTCTACATTTAAAAACAGAAAAATTCAATATTACACATCATGTAACTATTATTTCACCAATGAGTTAAATTTTTTATCTTCATAAATACAAATCACTATTTTTATATCTTTAAAATCATTTAAAAAATTCTTGTATATTTTTAATGCTTTCAAATTATAATAAACATATTAAAACTCTTTATATTTTATAAAAAAAGGTAATTTATTTTAATATTAAGTAAATCTGGCATTTGGTAAAAAGCAATTATTGAATTTTTCAATTCAAAATTGTAAGTCCTATTTAATTCCAAAACTTTTTTAATGATTTTGGGCCTATTAAGAAAAGAAACACCGGCTCACGATTATTTTCTATTCAATGCATTCAATTAAGTTGGAAAAGATTTTAAAATATTAGAAAGCTTTTAAAAATATCTGTCTCGTTATTACTTACCGATGGCTGATTCTTCAATGGAAAGTAACATTTTTTAAGTAAAACTTTTCTTTTGCAGTTAAATTATATTTCATTAATTTCAGAGTTGAATATTAAAAGTTCCGCTTTTTGAAGGAAATTATGAAGTAACTATCCTTCAATTAAAAATGTAAAAATTTAATGACAAAATTTGCACAGTTAGAAAAAAAAATATTTTTAATAAAATTCTACTTTTTTGTATGAAAAAAAACTAAATGTGGAAAATAATTAATGTATGAAATATTAATGATTTCTTCTATTTTTAATTGCATAATAGCATCTCTGAATAAGCAATTTTTTTTCAAATATTCTACTCAATTTTTTTTAATATCATAAAAAAATATTTTTCTACTCTTTATATAAATCTATGTAATAAATTCAATGCTTTTATGTAATAAGTAATTAAAGAGAAGTGTTTTAAAACCACTAATTTATAAATAATAAAATACCTAGAGTGCTGTTTGTTTTCTTCTAAAATCAGGTATTAATCCCCTTATCGAGCTTTCTATTTGAATTTTCATTAAAAAAAAATTCAGTTTAATTAAACTTTGAACAAAGCCAGTTTTAGTGTTAGTCGTGTTTATTTAAAATTACAATATGTTCATTCATTTTAATAAATGTAATCAAAAAGTATCGGAATTTAGATGCGTACAAGTTTTAAAATAATAAGTGTCTTCAATTAGGAAATAAACATTTTATGATCATGTTTAGTTACAATTCACACTGATATTGCACAATATTTCCAAAAAAAAACATTTATGCATTTATTCATTAACAAACATGCATTTACTTACCAATGTTTTCTCCACTTAATATAAATCATGAATAACATAGAAAAATGTCTTCATTTAATAATAATTAATAAAATATTTACTATATTGTATTAGATACATACTGGCATTTAAAATATTTTTAAGCAAATAATAACTTCGATTTGTTTACATTCCATTATATTACATTAAATAATGCAATTATTTTCAAATTTAGAGTGTAAATAATTCTTCAGTAAAAATAAAACATTTTCAACTATATTTGTTTGCATATAAGCTATTATGCATTTATATTTTGGCATTCTAAACAAATGCATTTTCAAACTATTTTGTGCATTTTATGTTTTATCAGTTAATTTTATAATCAAATATTACACATTTTATACAGAAAAGTAATAATGTTACGGTTTCTAAATTTATTTAAATACTTAAATAAACTATTTAAATAAACTTTGAGTTATTCTTTTGTGTATCATTGTGAAAAACATCAAGGTAGATATATCATTTTAATTCAAATAACTAAAATAACTTTTGTAAATATAGAGAAATTATTGCCTTATTTTAAACCCGTTTTCATCTTATTCATTGAAGTTCAACAAATTACGTATATTATTAATTGGCAATGAAATAAATATGTTTTAATTGCCAATGTTATAAAATAGAATAGAGCAGTTTATTTTTCATTACATTTAACTGTATTTAAAATGATCATTTTCATAAAAGGGTAATAAGATTTTCTGAAAAATTCTTAAATTTGTTATATTTATTCCCTGCTGATGCAACTAGTACTAGTCTTAAAAATTTGGTGAATAACTATTATTTTTTTAAATATTGATTTATTATGGTATTCCTGAAGTACGGATTTTCACAAATTAAAGTTTATCATAAATTTTAATAGTTCTCATCTGATTATTTTACATTCATTCTTTACACAAGAAATATTAATTAAAAAATTATTCAATCTAAGTTTAGATTATAATTGTATATTCAAAAATCATGAAATTTTTTACTTCGAAATAGAGAGTATATCATAATTGTCAAACGATGCGTATTTAATTTCTTACTGAGAATTTTTATCCGTATAGGAAAATAAGTTACGTTAAATCAGTTTTAGAATAAAAAAATTTTAACCGATGTAAAGATAATTAATTGAACATACAATAATTAGTGAAATTTTTGCTCATTTGGAAAAAGATATATTATATGTAATTTGAATGTAAAATTTCACACACAAGTATGAATCAAATATTTTGAAGCTAAAACCTTAAAATAGACTACTTAATGCTAAGATAGTTTGCACTTTAAAATACTTGTTATTAAGTTAAAAATAAAATTCAGAATAAAACTTCAGTATAATCATAAGATTATTACTGAAAAGATGTTAATAAATTCCATGATTTAAAAAATATAGATTTTAAAAAAATATTTTGTTAAACAAAAATAATTCAATTAATTTTATTCATATTACAGATATCATAAAATGTTTGGCAAAAAATAGTGGGGATAAGCTTTGATTTCTGGTAAGCCTGGTATTTTCAAAATTTAGAACTAACTTGGTTTTGCACTCGCCATTTTGTATTTATATTTTGGCCTATATTTTGACGTTAAAAGAATCACCAAAAAATCAAAGGATACTCGTAAGTAAATTTTTACCAATGTATATCTTTCTAAAACCTCTCATACCTTTATTTGTAACATCAGAATATTTAACACAATTCAAGAGTTAATTTTGATAGATTTACTAAAACGTAAGTACATATAGGCATTGAAATATTTTCCCATTATTTGCAAATGTGACGCTAAATATTAATCTTCAGAGTAACAATGTTGTAAAATTATAATTACTTAATATTTTCAGATTACTTACTGTAGATTAAATTAAGAGAATAGTTTAAAAGTAGTAAAGAATGGTAAACTAATAAAAATTCTTTACACAATAAAAAGTGACTTTGATCTATTATTTACTACATATATTTTTTTATAAATTAGTCAGTGCATACAATTTTTTTTAAATTTTTCATTTAAAATAATTCACTCTATTTAACCAAAGACTTCAAAAGTGGGAACAAAGGTTTCTATTAAAAAGGAAAAAACTACAATATGCAAGTTTTTAATTATTTTTAAATATTAAAGTTCTATATACTATTGTACAGCAATGAAACTGAAGACATAACCTTATTGAATTTAGTGTCACTCCCCCACTCACATAAGCACATACACACTCTTTTTTCTCTCTTTTTCTCTCTCTCTCTATCTATCTCCCTTTCTCTTCTCTTTAGCTGTATTCTTATAGTTCTTCATTGGATACAATTATTAATTTTAACTGAGGCATACAACTTCAAATATATTTATTACTACAATCCTCTACCTTTATCAAACAACTGCACGATGAAATTAAAAGTCAGAGAAAAGATTCTTTTATTATATATATATATATATATATATATATATATATATATATATATATATATATATATATATATATATATAATAAAAGAATAGAAATAATAAAAGAATATACATATATATATATATATATATATATATATATGTATATATATATATATACACGAGGGTCACTCTGAAATTTTTGAAATGCAGCTAGTTTCTTAAAGTTATACTTACAAAATTTTAGGTGTGTTCAAAGTAGTCTCTTCCAGCATCAATGCACTTTTGTAGACGAATTTTCCACCGATTAAATGCCTCAAGCCATTCATTTCTTGGAATAGATAAAAAAAATGCATTTATAGCCACATCAATATCTTCTTCTAAAGGAAAACGATGTCCACGTAATTTCTTTTTTAGATTAAAGAATAACCAAAAGACGCACATAGTTAGATCAGGTGAATACAGCGAATGTTCGATTACTTTAATTTGTTTTTGTTTAAGAAACTCAACTGTTAATCCGGATGTATGTGAAGATGCATTGTCATTGTGAAGCATTAGTCTCCTAACATTCAATTCTTGGAGAATATCTGGAAGACATTTAGTAGTATACCAATTTGCTGTTACTGTCTTCTGTCCTTCCAACTTGATGGCTTTCACCAATCCCGTACTTTTGAAGAAAACGGTATACATCACTTTTTCAGTGCGTGTTGTTTATTCACCATTGTCGGCGTGGGATCATCTTCAAAGACCCATACTTTTTTTTCTTAATGTGTCGAACGTCAAAAAACGGTATGTACGTTTCATCACCTGTTACAAATTTAGAAATAATGTGGTAGCCACCATCATTTAGCAATTTAAGAGGTTCTTTACTGATTCTGGCACGCTCCTCTTTTTGATGCTCAGTTAGATTATGGGGAACCCAACTGCAAACTACTTTTTTCCTATGTAATTCTTCATGAATGATTTTGTGTATGGCTGCGGATCCAATGTTAAGTTCCTTCTGTATCATTTGATAGGTACAGTGATTATCATCATCCATTAACATTTTTCGTATGGCAGACACATTATCCGGGATTACTGCCGACGGTGGCCTTCCTTTTTCCATTTTTTCTTTTGTTTAAAATTTATTTTACGCTAAGCAAGTTTTAAAAACAAGCAAGTACTAAAATTTATTTTACGCAGTAAATTCTCGTCTGCACGTATCTGAAAAATTTCAGAGTAACCCTCGTATGTATATATATATATATATATATATATATATATATATATATATATATATATATATATATATATATATATATATATATATATATATACTACTGGCCATTAAAATTGCTATACCAAGAAGGCGACATGCTACAAACGTGAAATTTATACGAAAGGAAGAAGGTGCTGTGATATGCAAATGATTAGCTTTTCAGCGCAATCAGAGAAAGCAGGCGCCAGTAGCGACACCTACATTGTGTTTAAATGAGGAAAATGTTCAGCTGGTTCCTCATACACAAATTGCATTTGAATGTTGTTGCCTGGTGAAAAGTTGCTGTGATGCCTCGTGTAAGAAGGAGAAATGCGTACCAGCACGTTTCTGACTTTGGTAAAGGTCGAATTGTAGCGTACCGGGATTGCGGTTTATCTTATCGCAGTATTGCTGCTCGAGTCGGTCGAGATCTCAATGACTGTTAGCAGAATATGAAATCGATGGGTTCAGGACGGTAATACGGAACGCCATGCGGAATCTCAATGGCCACCTATCACTAGCAGCCGAGAAGACAGGCATATTATCCGCATGGCCGTAATGGATCGTGCAACCACGTCACGAGCTGTGAGTCAAGAAACGGTGTCGTTTGGAAGACAACAAGTGTCTGCACGAACAGTTTGACGACGTTTGCAGCAGCATGGACTCTCAGCTCGGAGACCATGGCTGCGGCTCCCCTTGACTCTGCGTCATAGACAAGAGCGCCTTCAATGATGTGATCAACGACGAACCTGGGTGCATGAATGGCGAGACGTCAACTTTTCAGATGAATCCAGGTTCTGTGTACAGCATCCGTATGGTAGCATCCGTGTTTTGCGGCATCGTGGTGAACGCACACTGGCAGCGTGCATTCGTCATCGTCATACTGGCCCATCACCTGGCGTCATGGTATGGGGTGTTATTGGATACACGTCTCGGTCACCTCTTGTTCGCATTGAAATGCTTTGAACAGTGCACGTAACATTTCTGATGTGTTATGACCCGTGGCTCTACCCTTTATTCGAGCCCTGCGAAACCCCATGTTTCAGCAGGATAATGCCCGACCGCATGTTGCCGGTATTGTACGGACCTTCCTTGATACGGAACATGTTCGGCTGTCACCCTGCCCAGCACGTTCTCCAGATCTTTCACCAATAGAAAACGTCTGGTCAATGGTTGCCGAGCGACTGTCTCGTCACGAAACGCCAGTCACTACGGTTGATGAACTGTGGCATCGTGTTGAAGCTGCATGGGCATCTGTACCTGTACATGCAATCCAATCTCTGTTTGACTCAATGCCCAGGCGTATAACTGCTGTTATTACTGCCAGAGTTGGTTGTTCTGGGTACTGATTTCTCAGGATCTATATATCCGGCCAAATTTTTTGAAAATTTAATCACTTGTTATTTCTAGTATAATATATTTGTCCAATAAATATCATTTTCTTATCTGCATTTCTTCCTGGTGTAACAATTTTAATGGACAGTAGTGTATATATATATATATATATATATATATATATATATATATATATATATATATATAATTATATAAATTTAAAAATAAATAATAATTAATAAAAAAGAAAATTTAACTAAATTTTTAATTAAAAAATAAATATAATATTTATAAAAAAAATAAAATTATTAATTAAAAAATAAAAAGTTTAATTAATTACTATTAAAAGTAGGATAAAAATACATAAATACTATTTAAACCCATTTCTTTTTCTTATTTCCTTAATAGCTTCATAATTATATGAATTATTTATTTAAATATATTTAAACATTTTAATTGTAATATTCTAGAAAGATACATTCTGCTCTGATCTTCGTTTTAACAGCTCGTACGTTCGAATATTACCTCAGACGTGAATTTTTTTAATGATTCGTTCCTCTTTAGACTGTAGGTTTCACTCAAACTAGACTTTTGTTACCAAAAAGCGTCTTTGAGGACAAAGAAACTTTTAACACTTTTATACAACACTTGTGTTTAAAAAAACTTGTTTAAATATCCCAACTATAAAATTCATACCTTTTTCTAAACCAAAAAAAAAAATAGCATTACTTCAAATGATATTCAAAAACTTGCTGTTTATCTAAAATTTCTATCATTAATTCAATGATAAATATGTAAATTTTAATATCCTTGAATAGTATTTTTTAAAAATATTTGCTAATAAAAAAGCTATCTCTAACACTTAAAAACTATTCCTTTTATTAATCTTATTTCCTTTATCGGCAATTTTTTGAGTTGATTAGTTTTTTGGTATATGAGTTTTCATACCAAAAAAAAAAAGGAAATTTATATAAATCTTTATCATTTTATTATTAAGTGATTAAAGCATTTTTGTAAATAAAGATATGAGTTTTGTTTCAAGCAAAGAAAAAAGTGCGCCGTAATTTTTTTACTTTTTACTGGAGTTCTCAACGAATGCGACATTTCAAAACATTCATTTCTATTACGTTATATATTTTGAATATAAAAATTAGGATTACTTTTGGAGAGTTAATACCTTTATCAAATAAGAGAACACTTTTCAACTCTATATTTTTAATTTCCTCAAACGTTTTCTTTTTGAAAAAGCAATTTTTATAAAGCATTTTCCTCATTATACCAATTAAAGATTTTTTTATTCAATAAAAAACATTTTACAAAATTCTTGGAGATATAGGAACAATTCATGTATATAAATTGCATTAGAAAATAAGGAATCACGTATACAGAAGCTTAAAATATTGTTAACTACTTTATCCAATTATAGATTTTTATAAAATGATTTTTGAAACTTTCGTAATTCTATTTTTTTATTGATCGATCAATCTAATCTTATTTCACAAAATAATTTTAAATAAAAAGAGATATAAGAGAAATTTAAAATAATTCATGATTGGTATTATTATTAAAAAAAATAGTATGCTTTATTTCTCTTCCATTTTATTTATCTTTATTTTTCCTATAAATTTATAAAATATGAAGAGATTTACTTATTTACAAAAAAATCAATTTAAAATATTTAATGTTTCGATAAAATAAATTTCTGCATTTATTATACTGATATAAAAAATAGATTCTATAATTTGATATAAGTACTGCAATTGTTAAGCCTATGGTAGCCTGATGAAAGTGGCCTGATGAAAAAAGACGCCGTTTTCATAGCCGAGAGATAATGAACTCACATCCAGTTAAAGAACTATCGTGTTAAGAGGGATTATACGCGCTTAAAGCTTCATATAATCAAATGTCAATCTGCTAATATAGTGTAGTGAGAAAAGTGCCACCTCAGTTGTCGATCTCGTGATTCAAAATTATGAGACGATTGAAGTTTAGATCTAAATCTTTTGACTCGCTATGCTGGACATGAAACTACTTGACTTGTTCCAAGTATTCTTAAGATTGTTTACCTTTGCCATCTTGGCAGATGAATCGTTAGCTTTCTCTTATTTGATTCAACAGTTTGAAGATTTGATTCCATTTTTGGATTTGGTTGCGTTGCTGGAGATAATTGGAAGTCGAGACAGATGGCGCTGTTGACTAAAGTCTGTACAGATAAAGCAATTCCTTTTTCCATATGGAAATCAAGTTTAAGTTCTCCTTGAGATGTCGCTCTCTAAAACTCTTAGCGATGTTTATCATTAAATATCAATACAAAATGCTCTTTTATAATTTTTAACAATCATTTGAGAGATTCAGGCAATATTTTTAGAAAAACCATAATTCCGCCTATCTCTCACCTATCTGTACCCAGTACCTATCTGTGTTGATCCATGCCTATCTCTCACTTCTTCATCAGTATTTAGAAAGTTTAAGAGAATGTTAAGCTTGTTGAAATAAAACTTTGAAGAGCTCAACTTTCAAAGAGACTTTAATCGAGTGTGCTAATCAACGTTTCATCTTTGAAAGAGATTCCGCTATCATAATTTAATGGGAGAAATATAGATTTTTATAAAACTCCTAATTCCCAGTTGTCAAGTTCATTACGCAAAATAATGAGAGATTTAAACATTTTAGCGGCCTTAACCCCCGCCCCAGAAATAAGCAATCGGAAATGTATTGCAAATAAACTATATTATATTGTAATTTATATCAAATAAAAAAAATTCAGAATTTTGGAAAGAACATGCATTCTCCTATGAGACCATTTCATCCACCATACCACCACCCTATTCCGAAGCAATTCAGTCTCACTTGCTTTTATCTTTTTATGTTTTACTAATTAGTCATGTTTGGGAGGCGGAGACTTACCTGGTTTCAAAGATAAATGAGCATCCTTCAAAATGGAAAGACAGTACTTAATTCCAACCATTGTTGGATAACAAGAAATAGGTTTTTCGCTTCGGTCTTCTACGGGAAGGTTTGTTAATGTGAGTGCTTGGGAGTTTTCCAATTTTTTTGTGAAACTTGAGTACGATCAACTATCTATAAAAAGTTCTTTAGGAAGGCAAATTAATAGTGATGCTATACAACGCGAGCACGTCTTGCATTCCAAATTTTATTTTAAATGGCCACTATGCTCACTTAAAAATTATTTATAATTAAGTTAACAGATAAAACAAATGATCTGAAATATAATTTATTTACCTATGACGTGTTATATGTTATATTACATACCTATATTATATAACTTATCCTATGAAGATAGAAGTAATAAAAGTTTTATGTCGAAAATTCACAGAGAAGCTAGTTGGAATTAAAATGATAGATTGATATGGAGCTTTCATTTAAAAAAAATAACCATCCATTTCTATGACACGAATTGTTTGAAACCATTATTCCTAGGTACTGTGATGAATGCCAGACTCATCATAAAATAATAGGTTTTAACAGTAGTTAACATTATAAATGGTAATAAAGTATACTCTTTTTTGAATAAATCCAAGTCATTTGCCAACTTTAGAGTTCCAGCAGTTTTAAAGAACAAAAGATTAAACAGACTGAAAGAGGTTGCTTTCAAATGGTGACAGTCGTCTTGACATCTGGTTATGGCATAAGAGATAAAATTTTGGAGAATATTTCTCATATTAAGGATGGAGAGTTTGAGAAATGACAAATAAGGCGAAGAATTCTTCTTTTTACTTCATATTGGTGATGACGACTAAACATGCAAAAATGGGTTAACCAAGATTGAATCCAAATTTATTTATGACAAAATCAAGGCGTAGAAATTTAGCACGAATATTAGAAATCTATAGCTACAGCCCACGTCATCATACCTCCTTGTATTTACACAATTGGCACAATAATCAAAGATTAAAGAAATTCACCCCTTTTAGCCAGGCAGAATCTCAAAGCCTATTTTCACGGAATGTTGAACCTCAATCCTTAGGATCTTGTTTTGATTAAGGGAATGACAAGAGTCATCTTTCACTTTGATCATAATTCCACCGGAAAAAAGCAAACTCACATCGGAGATCATCTTAGACAATTAGCACTAGAAAATTTTAATTGCATTCTCTGCAATGCGGTGTAAATATATACCGATTGTAGTCGTACAAAAGACCTTACTGGGATCGGAGTTAATATTAGAACCCCTCAGTCTGAAATCACTCTAAAGCAACGTAACCCTGACACGTGTTCAGTCTTCAACACGTGTCAGGTGAGTTAATAGCGATTAAAGTGGAACTTGCTGCTACCATTTCCAACAACTGTGATTTTGGAGAACTTTGGATTTTGTCAGAGAGCCTCAGTGCACTGCAACATCTATGTGACTGGCCCTCTATAATGGATGAAACTAGTCTATTTATTCTGCTGAAATTGAAAATGATTTCCCAAGAACATGTTGTAGATATTCCAATGGATTCCATCCCATGTAAATATGAGTGGCAATGAGACCACAGATCGACTGGCCAAAAAGGGCAGTGAGGAAGATACGCCCACTGGTTTATCACTTACATATCAGGAACTTTACTCTAATGAAAAATCAAGACTACTTTCAATAAGTCAAATTCCATCAACACACCGATTATACTCTGGAACATCTCCTGGAACATTTCTGGAGACAAAATGTGACCGAAAATCTCAGACTGCCTTGGACAGATTCTCAGGTGGACATCTAAAATATTTATCGTTTGAAAGTGGTACAAAAATTTATCCCACTTGTAAAAAGTGCTGTGAACATCCATCCTCACCGAAACATATTCTGGATTTCTTCGGACTTTCCCGGGAGGATTTATCCTCAAATCCCTTACTTGTCATTGACTTTCTAACTGTCAACAATTTAATGGAGTTAATCTCACAAATGTCAGGTTCTTGAAGAGGATAAGCCAACAACAACAACAGAATATTATTGCATTTGCCTCTAGTTTTGAATGTTTAATGTCACGTATTAATTTGTAAACAAATTATGAGAGGGATTGTTTTAAAACTTTAATGAAAATTTCTGATTCTTATAATTGTTAATTTTAAATAAAGACTAACAAAAACTTTAAATAAAGGTACAGATGAGAATAGCATTTTACTAAAGATATCTCATCATTTTCTTATAAACATCTTAAAGACAAACACTTATTTAAAATTTTCATCTCGTATTACAGCCAACTAACTGCACCATATTGATATGGTTATTTCCATATTTTTCTCATGAATATATGTAGAAAAAGTATAGGAATGCAAGTATAAGGAATTCATTGAAATGCGAGAGATTATTGAACTGTAAATAGAACATTTTCTTTTGAGTAAGATTGCAGAAATATTGATAGCCCCTTATTATCTGTACTAGATTTTGCAGCAATTACGTGAAGACATAGTTCGTGGTTGGTTTCAAACATAATTACTTCAACTAGCTGACATGAGTTTAAAAAATTTAAAGTAATAATCTACTGAACAATTTGACATTCAAAAGAAGCATTTCTCGCAATAAATAGTATACTGTATAATTGAGTGTAAATTCATTTCCCAGAATTTCTAAATTCATATCTTCATTTCGTACAGAGAAAGAGTTTTCACGTGCAAAATTGAAACTGGTAAAAATTCATAAAATAATAAGGAAATAATCAAGATTATTAAGCAAAATAATCAATAAATATATAAAGTCTATTTTTTCTATTTTGTTTTCAATGAAATACATTACAAGTACATTGATCCGAAAATCAATCAATCATTTAGTGTAAGTTTCTTTTTAAAGATTTTTGTTAAATTTAATCAGAAAATTTAGTTTCTAAAAGGGCAACTTGCCATTTCACAAGAAAATCTGATGCTATGCAAAATTGTATACTGGTTATAATTGTTTTGACAGATATTTGTGAACATTTATAAACTAATCCAACATTCATTTAATCTAACATTTAAAGGAATGTTAGATTCATTTAAATGCATCTAACATTAATACCATGTATGTTATTAAATGAAAATAACGTATATGTTATTAATAACATACGCAGGAAGTTATTAATAAAACATTTGTTGTTGTTGTTACTTATCTCAGGTTGTCTAACTAGGCTAGACAACCCGCATAAAACCAAAAATATCTATAATGCCTATAAAATGTGATGGGTCCCGAAGGACATCGTCTTTTTTAAAATTTAGGCAGGTCAAGATATGTCCAGGGGAAGCCATATTGATGGAACACCAAGGACAGTCTGGAAATGTCCTCTTCCCCTATCATTTGTGGGAGGTTTCATGGTAAGGAATAAGTGAACATCTTCAAGAATCCGAAGGTCTGGGGCATATGAGGTTGAAGAATAAAATATTTAAGTATAAATAACAGTTTAGAACAGAAATTAGAAACTTTCAAGAAGGATACAGACGATATTAAAATGATTTTCACCAAAAATGAAAGCCTGATTTTATTATATGTAAATAGTTGGGGAAACACAAACTCCGAATAAATTCAATAGCCATTTTTTAACATAACTGACAGCCAGTTCCTAATATTTTTGTAAATTTAATGAGAGAGTGATAGTAGACTTCATAACGTTGATAAACAGAATCAAACAAATAAACTGAAATTTTAGATGTTTTTAATAGGCATAACTTAATATGCTTGAAACTGATTTTAGGATAAATTAATTTATTAACAGAAAACTTTTTTTACCTTAAAGCTTCCATTTATCTGCAATGTAATAACAAATAATTAGAGAAATATAAGACACGTGCGAGTAACACAGACAAATGTGTAAAACAGAACATTAATTTCTTGAAACATTTTTTTAGAAAGCTAAATCTGTGTGAAACTCTTTGAGAATCATTGATTATATGTTTTTATTTTTACAACCAACTCATAAATCTTTGTTCTCAATCTTCATTTTGCAAATTTATAATAATTTTTATACAGTTAATTATTTTAGAAATCGCTTTCTTCAGTGATCTTGCCATTCTTTATTCATCACTGTTTTAACATATCGATTTTTATTATTACATGTCTTCTCTTCAATCAAATAAAAATTCAAATAAAAAAACAATTATATATATTTAAAAATTCTTCGTTAACCAGCACAATATTTTATATCAGAAATATGGATGATTTTGATACACATTTTTGAAAAGATCTCATAATGCAACTCTATTGTTGACTACACAAATGTTAATGTCACAAGCCATGGATTATAAAACAGATTAAAATTCTCGTATTATTTATCTTCTTTTTGGTCATATTATATTTGCGTCAAATTTTAACTAATTAACATGAGGTTTCAGCCTACAAGTTGATACTTCTTAGCTTAGCAAAAAAATTTGGTAATAATTATTGGCGATAAAATTTCAATTCTGATAATCCTGGTATTTCAGTACTTTAACTAAGGTTGTTTTAGGGTTACCATTTTGTTATTCACATTTTGGTGCCTATCTTGGCTTTAAATAATTAGCAAAAAAATCAAGATGTACCTGTAAGTAATCTTTTATCTTAATATGATACTTCATATTAAAATTTATTATCAGTTTATATCATTAATACCAAAAGTTCATAAGTATAATATCCAGCATTATAATTACAGATAGTGAAAAATATTCTTAAATTTGAATGCATACATACACACATATCACACACATACATATATATACAAACATGCAAGGAAAATATTAGACAATTGAACAACATTTCTCTTTTTGTGATGAAAAATACTAAAGCATCTAAAATAACTTTTTTCATTAAGTAACCTGAACTTTTCCGATTTATTAAAACAAAACCACTACCTCCCTTAAAGCCACAACTAAACTGGATTTATCTTAAGGTCAGTTTCTAAGTATTAGAATGCATTTACAAAAGACCCCCCCCCCCAAAAAAAAAGATAATATTATATTTTTCTTTTAATAAGCCTTAAAAATATTCGGATATTTTAAATTTCTCATATAACTCAAAAACTTCAATTTTCTTTTCCAATATATCTATTTTTCATTGGAGAAAATTTTAAATTAAAAAGTCAATTTTTCTTTTATTCAAGCTATTGAAATAAGCAAAAATAATAAATATTTTTAAACTTCATCCCCCTACGTGTTTTCTTTCGCATCCTATTCAGACAACAATAGAGCTTCCATCTATCATGCTTAGCTTTAAACCCAAAAATTCCTTTCTTAAGCTAAATAATAAAAAAAGATGTTTCCTTCTACTCGCAATCTTTCAGCTGGATCACTCTTTTGTTGATCAATACCGTTATTTGTTAGCTTATAATACTGTTGTGTGTGTATTTTACTAAAGTGTGCCTATAGTTACATAAGAGATGTACGTGACGCTGAATTTAATTTGCTATATAAAATCTGATACCGCAATATATATTAGACTATTATATCTGGAAACAAAAAGAATTAAAAATTATCGGAAAGTAAAAAATAAATTGTGTAAAAAATTCAAGATATATTTATATGAATATATTTTCTTTAGATAAACGTAGTCATATTTACATGAATCTATACATGTATTTCGACATATTTTTATTTTTTAAAGTAATCATATTTTCATATTTCAAAAATGGTAGAATTCTACGATTACAGAGTTGGGGTGTATCAGGATAATTACTTGATCAACCAAAAAAATTTGGCCTTTAGTTGAAAAATGTTTATGCATGTCTTATAAAAATTACTAGTGTTGAAACAAGATATGTAATGTATAAAAAATGAAAAAAAAAGAAATCAAAACGAAGGAATACTTACCCATTCGGTCTGAATACGATGTATAACAGCATTATGAAGACTGGGAAATAAGTTATTTGAATTTCCCTGAAATTGAGTTTTAAGAAAACTCATAAGAAATAAATTATAGTAATTTTATTAAAAAAGATATTAAAAAACCCACATAATCACCAATTAGTTTGAAAAATCTCAAAAACAATTCCTTTTTTTTTAATATAAAAATCTGAAAAAAAAGAAAATCCATCAAAACTTAAACTGAATAGAAGTTTCATAACAGAAGAAGAAATTTCCTATATATTCAATAAAAAGAACACAAAATTCACAAAGCTCAAAATAAAAATTGAAACAGAAAACTCATAAGAAATCAAAAATTGTAAATTACTTTAATTCATAATCTTATCGAAAAAATAAACTTTAATTTTTACGAAAAATTCAAATAGAACATTTTTCAGGCATATAAAAGAAAAGATATTCGGTTATATATTTTTATACTTTTAATAAATTAAGACTTTCGTTTGATGATCGAAGACTTAAATTTTCAATAGGTTACGGTTAATAATTTTTATTACTTTGGACTTAATACAACAGGTTTTTTTTATTAATTTATAAATATTATACTTTACAAACAAGATATAAAAAACAAATCTTCTCATCGAAATAGCATTTAGGGAAAACTACTACACAAAAGTTCATTCTCTCTGCATATTCATGATGTAGGAAATAAAAGGACATTTAATGAAAAATTAAGATTGAATTTTAATCTATATCGTAAAGTATGATTAATTTGGCCATGAAACTTTTGATTTAATATCAAGAACTATATTCAAAGGACTGCTTAATTCCTGTTCAAGAGGCTGATTAAAAACTGCTTAAATCCAGAACTTAGATTAGTGATATTTTAAAACCTCCATCATATCACCTCCGAATATGATTTAATAGAATTGTCCTAGAATTGTATCATATGGCCAATCACCGTTTCTCCAGGTATCTAGAGTTTTAGCGTTCATAGATCACCTAGAAAAACTTTTGCCGGTATACAGTTAGATTCGTTACCAAATATACTTAATATTTATAAAACTTTTAATATGAAAAAATTTAAAACAAATTCTCCTTATTTTATAAAGATATCAAGATAAATTTTACTTATACCTTAGACACAAAATTACTTGATATCTTTTTAGCCCCTTCCATTTGATAAGTTTATTCCATAATTAAAATCTTAAATAAAATCTAATTCATAAACACACAGATTTTTATGTTTCAAACTTTCTTAAAAATAATAGCTTAGAGACCTTTAAATATTTCAAGTTTAGTATGCATTTTTAAAACTATTTACGTTTCGAATAATTTTTGAAAATTATTTAATTAAAGAGTGAAAATAAAAAGTGAGTAATTCAAGTATATTAGAGTTATCATTCTTCTTTTTTACATAAAATGTTTAATTTTTTATAATTTTTATTTATATGTAGATTAAAATAGCATACTTTATTCTCTGTTTTAAGAATTAACAATTAATTTGATGAAATATAATTAACACATTTATTCCTCTACCAAAATTTTCTTTAAAAATTCTCTTTTTCTTTAATTTCTTATACATTAATAAAAAAATTAAAAATCTATGATTATTTTCAATCGAATAGTAATAGAAATTTGAAAAACTAAAGCTGAATTTTCTAAATTCATCGTATTTTTACTTTTTAAAATTTGCAACAATATATCCCAGGGTCATTCTGAGAAATTTTTGAGATACAACTAGGTTTTAAAAATTATACTTACAAAATTTTAGGTGTGTTCAAAGTAGTCTCCTCCAGCATCAATGCAATTTTTAGACGAATTTTCCACAGATTAAATGCCTCAAGCCATTCATTTCTTGGAATATATGAAAAAAATGCATTTATAGCCACATCAATCTCTTCTGAATGAAAACGACGTCCACGTAAAAATTTTTTTAGATTAAAGAATAACCAAAAGTCGCACATAGCTAGATCGGGTAAATACGGCGGATGTTCGTTCACTTTAATTTGTTTTTGTTTAAGAAACTCAACTACTCAACTATTAATCCGACTGTAAGTGAAGATGCATTGTCATTGTGGAGCATTAGTCCCCTAATATTCAGTTCTTGTAGAATTTCTGGAAGACATTCAGTGGTATACCAGTTTGCTGTTACTGTCTTATGTCCTTCCAACTTGATGGCTTTGACCAATTCCGTACTTTTGAAGAAAACGACATAGATCACTTTTTCCAGTGCGCGTTGTTTTTTCACCATTGTTTGCGTGGGATCATCTTCAAAGACCCATACTTTGCTTTCTTGACGTGTTGAAACGTCAAAAAACGGTATGTACGTTTCATCATCTGTTACCATTTTAGAAATGATGCGGCGGCCACCATTCTTTAGAAATTTAAGAGTTTCTTTACTGTTTCTGACACGCTCCTCTTTTTGGTGCTCAGATTATGGGGAACCCAATGGCAAACTATATTTTTTTCATATGTAATTCTTCATGTATGATTTTGTCTATGGCTGCGGATCCAATGTTAAGTTCTTTCTGTATCATTTGATAGGTACAGCGCGGGATTATCATCCATTAACATTTTTCGTATGGCAGACGCATTATCAGGGATTACTGCCGACCGCGGCCTTCCTGTGTGTTCTTCATCCTGAAGAAAATGGCGACCTCTTCTAAATTCTCTAAGCCATCTGAATACAGTAACACGAGCTAGAGATTCATCACCAAATGCTAATTGAAACCGTTGAACGCATTCTTCTTGATTTAATCCTGCTTTAAAATCGTAGAATATCATAGCGCGAACATGTTCTCGCGTCAACTCCATTTTCTCTACTGTTTAAAATTTATTCTAAGCTACACAAGTTGAAATAAGTCAGTAAAAAATCGTTTTCTGTGTTAAAATGCTTTTTATTTTAAAATTAAACCGTTATTTTTATTTTGTGAATTCTCGTCTGCGCGTATCTCAAAAATTTCAGAGTAACCCTTGTATAGTCTACCAAATATCTTACTAGTAACTTAAAAATATTTATTTTACAATAATTTGTGTGTATTTCCATTAAATACTTTTCTACATTAAATTTGCTTTTAGAATAAAATAAGCAGAATGGTATTAATTTTCAATTCAGATTTAAATTATTTAACTAAACAAATATTTTTTTATCTCTCTTGAAAAGATTGCAGTAAGATTTATTTTTCAGTCAAATGGAATTTATATATCCATATATAATTTCCATTCCAAAGCTAATCTTAAATCAAAAGATTATATTTATCAATCTAAGAAACAAATAGATAAAATTAGTGATTTCCTATTAATATTTCATTAAAGAACTCAATTAAAATCCACTTATATTCATAAGGATTTGCCTTGAAGTTACTTAAGAATAATTTGCTCCGCAATTTTTTCATACTCAGCTACTGCATATTATAAATATTTTTCTACACTGTAATGAGTTATGAAACAAAGAGATTAACTTGATTATTTTATTCTTCCGGGAAGAAGTATCTCAAAGTTCTTTGAAAATAATTGCTTCTTTTCATGAGGAAATTATTCATTCTTTTTCTGCTGAAAAGAAGAATTTATTAAACAAAAACTTCCGTATACTCAGCACAATCGAAACTAATTAAAAAGAGGTCTTTAACTGTTTTAACATTATGGTGGGTTCGTCTTACTAAATGAAGTAATTTTCCTTAATCAGATTACAAGGAAATTAATGAACATAGTCATCACATATACATCTCATTTATTTGAAGAATAATAAAAAATATACTTCGCTTTCAACCCCTATATTTTACAGGAATTTTACGAAATCATGTTGTATTTTTTTCTATATAAGTTATATGATATTATCTGGTATAATTAATTCTTATAAATAAAAAAAATGCTTTATCTATTAAATAGTAAGAAAAAATGCTTAAAATTTATTTGAAAATTAGTTTAATAATTTTAAAATGTATTTGGAAATCATTTTTGTTGGCAATATTTAACAATTAATAATTTTAAGTGCACTTAAATACATGTTTTTTATTCATTTGTGTGTGTATATCACGTTTTTTGCATCCTACTGATGAAAATTCCAAATCATTTAATGCGACTAACTGATTTCTTGATTTAAAACGTGGCTAAATGAGAAGAATCATACTTCATTTTGTATCCATTTTCCCAAACTTGAGCACCTCGTCTATGGAGGTATATAAGGCAATGCCTACTTGGATAGAGGGATATAAGGCTAAATGAGAAGATCCACGCTTCATTTGGTATCCACTTTCTCAAACTTGAGCACCTCATCTATGGAGGAAAATTAGGCATTGTCTATTTAACATATATTGAGTTTATCACTATAAATATTTTATGATTGGTCATCAGTGATTATCCTCCATGAAGTTGACTGATCTACCTTTCATAAATAGTGCTACCTTTCTGAATATTATTCTCTTAGGTTTTAATGAGTAATGAACACAAGGAATTAAAATGAAAATAATACGAATAAGACTACTGAAGTTTTTACAAAATGTGTAAAACTATTCTTACATTAACTTGATTGGAATTTGTGACACTTTATAATATTTCTTTTTAGCTTTTATGTTTTATATCAATCCATAAAATAAAAATATAAACTCTTACAATGTTCTCCGAGATAAGGAATCGGCAAAACACAAAAAGTTCCCAGAACTAAAAGAATTTTATTTTTTATGATATTTTAATATAAATAAGAACATCAAAGCAAAAACATTTAAAAAGTGGTTATTCAAAATTTACTCTCCTACTACTTTAGACCAATTTTCCTTAAAACACAGTTAGAATACGATCTGATTAGTTTGAACAATAATGTATGTATATTTATTTATTATATGATTAAATTAATTAGATTTTTTAATTGGCTGTAATAGCATAGTGGTTAGGGCATCGGACCTCCGTTCGAAAGAAGAATATTTCGATCCCACGAAGCTCACGTGATTATGACGTGGCATTATTGTTGATTTGTCAGAGGTTCGTCTACTTGAAGCTTCTGCGAATACTGTTCAAAAGAATGCCCAAATCATTCGAACAAAAAATTTCTATTCTTGAGGCGTATATCGCTTAAAGCATTAAATGAAAGGTCCACTATAAAATATCTAGAGACAGTTGTTCTTGCAAAAAGCGCAATGCAAAAATTTATCGCTGAATTTAAAGTAACAGTCCGTGAAAGAAGTTCGTTCTCCGGAAAATATTGAACTTGATAAGCTACAAGTTCACAAAAATCAACTAGAAGTCTATCCTTTCAAATGAGCAACAAATGAAGCTCAATATATATATATAGAATATTTTGATATAGTTGCATATGCGAACTTACGAAATGAAAGAGAAATTACCTTGAAGGCCTACGCGATTACATAAAATACATTAAACTATTACAAAATATCTCTCAGAAATATCGCTGATGGTTATTTGGGTTCAACAATCTACTTCATCAAAATAAATCATTAATTTACAGCTGTGAGTATGTGAACTCTTAAAATATATATTTTATTGAACAATACAAATCAAAAGAAATGATTCTGAAAACATTTTGAAATATGCTGAATTGGGCATCGAGATTTAAAAAGTGCTGAATTGGGCATCGAGATTTAAAAAGTGCTGAATTGGGCATCGAGATTTAAAAAGTGCTGAATTGGGCATCGAGATTTAAAAAGTGCTGAATTGCACATCGAATTAAATGAAGCTAAAGTTAGTTGGGGCAAAATAAGTTTTACTGATAATTTTGTCGGTTAAATAGAACATGATGGTCACAAGTAGCCAAAGGCAAAAATCAACTAAATACAGCAAAATAGATTTCGCTTTGTTGAAAAAAGTGATGTGCTATTATGTAATACCTACGTAACCAATCGCCAATGCAATTGTTCAGCATTTTCCCCCAGAAATAAACATTGGCTTTTAAATAAGTTTTGTCAATAATTGATAATTATTTAATTTATAAAAAAAAATTTAAATAAAATGTTTGTATTATTTTTAGTAGTTTCTAAAAATATAAACATTTCTAAACAATATGAGATGCAAACAGAATATTTACTACAATAATTTATAATTTTTTTTTCTTTTCCGTTACGGCGATTATCAATGGGGTTATAATGGAAAAATAAATACCGTTTTATATAATTGAAAAGAAAAATATTAAATGAATAAATCCTGTAAAACAATTCATGTATGCTTGCTCTATTACAAAAGATGATTAATTGTGAGAATATAGTGTGTGTGTGTGTGTGTGTGTGTGTGTGTGTGTGTGTGTGTGTGTGTGTGTGTGTGTGTGTGTGTGTGTGTGTGTGTGTGTGTGTGTGTGTGTGTGTGTGTGTGTGTGTGTGTGTGTGTGTGTGTGTGTGTGTGTGTGTGTGTGTGTGTGTGTGTGTGTGTGTGTGTGTGTGTGTGTGTGTGTGTGTGTGTGTGTGTGTGTGTGTGTGTGTGTGTGTGTGTGTGTGTGTGTGTGTGTGTGTGTGTGTGTGTGTGTGTGTGTGTGTGTGTGTGTGTGTGTGTGTGTGTGTGTGTGTGTGTGTGTGTGTGTGTGTGTGTGTGTGTGTGTGTGGGTGTGTGTGTGTGTGTGTGTGTGTGTGTGTGTGTGTGTGTGTGTGTGTGTGTGTGTGTGTATGTGTGTGTGTGTGTGTGTGTGTGTGTGTGTGTGTGTGTGTGTGTGTGTGTGTGTGTGTGTGTGTGTGTGTGTGTGTGTGTGTGTGTGTGTGTGTGTGTGTGTGTGTGTGTGTGTGTGTGTGTGTGTGTGTGTGTGTGTGTGTGTGTGTCTGTGTGTGTGTGTTTGTGTGTGTGTGTGTTTGTGAGTGTGTGTGTGTGTGTGTGTGTGTGTGTGTGTGTGTGTGTGTGTGTGTGTGTGTGTATGTGTGTGTGTGTGTGTGTGTGTGTGTGTGTGTGTGATGTGTGTGTGTGTGTGTGTGTGTGTGTGTGTGTGTGTGTGTGTGTGTGTGTGTGTGTGTGTGAGGAAAAAATACTACTTTAACCTCTTAATCCAATTAACTTTTTTGCGAAAATCCCTTTTTTCTTTATTAATACATCTCTTTTAATTTTCTTTACCACAGTTTCATTTTGCTTCAATAAATTAAGATGTGGATTTATTTCGAGACATTGAGAAATATTATGCCAAACTAAGTTCGATTATTTTTTACTCTATATATATCTCCTTTTATTATTTACCTAAATTTTTCGAATAATTTTTCAAAAAAAAAAGTTATTTCCAAATTTTTTTGTATTTTATATATCTTAGTATTCAAATATTTAAATGCATCTTAATATTTTATGGCAGATTTCAATTTATTTCGGAAACTGATCACAAAAAAAACTAGATTGAATTTCTTTAATATATTAAAAGTATTAATGGAAGCTTTTCCGCTAATGAAAGTCAAAGAAAAATACATATACCTTGAACATTTTTCAATAAATGCTGCTGATTGAATACTTTTACATAAGTTGCTTACCATACTTTAACATCATTAGAAAAATGTTTGAAATGCTTCATATTTCATAAAATATTTTTAAAGAAAAAGATAAAATAATCCCAAATTAGGAGGGAGAATTCGTGATTTTCTTTATCATATTCAGTCTTTAATGAAAAAGTGATAATGCTTTTTTATCAATTTTTTGTTCCATTAGTTTTGACAAACTTGGACTTTGTGTAAAGATCGAATGTTCCAAAATGAAAAATAAAATTCTATGCCAAATTATGGGAAATTAGTGTGGCGTTTCGGCATTTTGTATGCACATATGTTGGATTGGGAGTTTAGGATATTTCTAACTTTCTCTCTTTAACAAGTAATATTGGTAAACTTCGTACTCACCTTTCGTGAAAAGCGTTCAGTTGTATATATTCAAATAACTCGAAGTACCAGTTGTGGTAATCCACAACGAGGCGCCAATTGTCTCTTCGTAATCTAATTTAATATAATAACATTTTGAAATAAAGAGTTTCTGGTTGTATTTTAGTGATTGTTAAACAACCGAACATGGATATTATCATTCTTTCTGGATAGTTATTATAAATACCTGAGCATTTTCGGAGTTTTCGCCTTTGTAGTAGAAGACTCTGGACTGAGATAGAAGATGCTTAGGAATATCGAGAGTGGATGATTCGTTATCAATTCTAAATTCTTTACCCACTAATAAATTTTTAAACATTCTGTAAACTGTTAGGTTGGTAATAAAGCTACTGAATTCATGATATATATAAAGGGTGCATGACCCTCTATATATAAACACTCTTTTTAAATATATATATAAATTGTGTTACTATGTGGATATTTAAAGGCAGTAACACAGTAACAATAGCATTTAGTTTCAACAGTTTAGTATAGCATTTAGTTTATTCACGACACTATTTCAGTAAGCTTTACTGTATAAACATTTCCCGATTCTTATTATTATCGTAACATCTGTTGTTGTTACTAATCTCCATGTCTATGAGTATATTAGACGAGGTCCACGAGTCCACTCACTATCAGAACATCAAAAATAATTTTGGGAGTCTTGTATAAATCATCAAGGGACAACTCCAGACACTCAATAATATGAGCCAATGATGGCGGTTCCTTATTGCACTTAGGACTATTTGGATATATTTTGAGACCTCTCTCGAAAGTAAGTCCCTTCAGGTGGCCACTGAAGAAAATGGGGAAATTGTAGTCTGACCATACCTATCGCAACCAATAGAGAGAGCTTCCTGGACAATCAGCTTGATACCAGGGATGACTCCGGGCAGTAAACCAAATTTGCCTGTCAGTATGTATCGTAACATCTATCAGCAACCAGATGTAACAGAAATATCCCGAGCTGTTTCAATATTTTCATTTGAGACACTTTATATATTATGAATTCACTGTATTTTTTCTTCCTTCACAGTACTTATATTCTCAGGAAAATAATCTAGACAAGTATTTTAAAAACATTTGATGTTTCTATACCTATATAGTTTGGAAGTAGACGTGTAAACTCTCCCCAAATTGACATTCACAGCAGGAGAACTAACACACATAACCTCACAACAAAATATCAGATTTTATTAAAATCTTATTACTTACAAAGTTAGATTTCAAGGGTTTGTTTCTCATAAATAATTTATCACATTAGTATAAAATCCATAATTAATTGACATTTCGGAAGCAAAATATGTTTCGTCGTTTGTCACTCCCATTAAAAGTCATTTTTAAATGCTGATACATCAAAAATCAAATTTTTATAATATAATATAAAACAGGTTAAATTAAAATCAAAATTTAACTTCTTAGAATGCATAAAAAGTACTATTGTCAAAAATAAAAAAAGTTATTCAAAATAATAGTCTAACAGAAAAAATAAGAATTAAGAATTAAGATAACAACTTTCTTTGCATTTATTTGTTTATTTTTCTTTAATATATATATATATATATATATATATATATATATATATATATATATATATATATATATATATATATATATATATATATATATATATATTAATCAAATTAAAAGCTAAAGTAATAATAGCTTTGAACAACAAGAATATGCTCATAATAATAAGCATTATAGTAATGAGCAAGAATAATTTTTAACAATCATTCTGTGACCTCCTGTGACAGAAATCCAGACACTATTTCCTTTAAAGACGTTCAATCAAGTAAAGATTAATCTAAAAATAAACAACAAATTATTTTAGCAAATATTTTAAGCAAAATTATTTCTAAATCAAAATCATAAAATGTTTTTCTCTCTTATTTTATTGTTGTTGTTATTAGATCCATTAAGTTTTTAAAAGTGCGTGGTTAAATTTTTTCTTATGTGTGAGTTCTCATAATATAAAGCTAAATAAACAAGATAATAAATGTAGCGTTAATATATATAATTATGAATATGTATCTAAAGAAAGCTATTCATGAAGCAATAAGTTCTATATATGTTATACTTAGAAATGTTTACAATACTACATCAAAATCCTTATTTCTGGAAAGATTATGCCTTCAACCGTACAAACTAATAGAAAACAGTAAATAATTCTGTAAGTATTACCATATATTAATGCTCATAGAATACAATTACAGATTAATATTATTGCATTATGTTATTACATTCCTAGATTTATATTATGAAATGGGCAGAGATGCCGTATAATCCAGGATATCAAATTCTAAATTTGTTTGGCAATGAAGACATGTCGCCAAGATGGCGTATTGTGACATGTGTAAGGAAGTAAATACTAGGGTTGTCAAAATAGAGTTTTCGGCTTAATTCTTATAGGTCTCCATATATATGACGTAATGAAACCCAGGTTGTTAGATACATAAGAAAATAAGCCAAAAAAAATCACCAAACTCAGAATTTGGCATCCTGGATTTTACGGCATCTGTGCCATGAAATGAATATTATATTTAGATATATCTTTTGATTGAAAACGTGAATCTCTGAAAATAATTAAAAAGTATCGATAGTTAAAATGCCATGCCAAGACTAATCGGCTTCTTATATAATTTAAAGATGAACATTTTTGGTGAAGGGAATTTATCTATTTAAATAGCCTATTAATTTAATATTACAATCCTTTTATTTGTAAATGTATTCAATTGATACATATTATTTAAAGATATTATATATATATATATATATATATATATATATATATATATATATATATATATATATATATATATATATATATACCAGAATTGAGATGTAAAGCTGCATATAATTGAAAAAAACAAACTTGTATAAATCAATTATTATGTTACAAGGATTATATTTATTGTTCCAAAAAAAGCACAGATATTCTAGGATCATAAATTTTGAAATTTCTTGGCAATAAAGAAAGGTTGCCAAGATGACGTAATATGACGTGTGTAATGACGTAAATGCTAGAGTTGCCAAAAGGAAATTTTCTGCATAATTTTATAGTTATCCATATCTGTGACATAATGAAAACCAGATTGCCAGATACATAAGAAAATCCGCTAAAAAATCACCAAACCCAGAATTTGGCATCCTGAATTATAAGACATCCGTGCCCCAAAAATTATATCATGCAAATAATTATAAAATATATTAAAAAAAAATATTTAAAATTACTGTGATTTATTTACACAATCTACCCCCTCTCAAAGGGAAAGTTTAATTATAATTCTGATAAATAATAATTTCCTTTAAAAATAATTAACATGCTTATTTCTTACGCAGATATTTAAAATCACTATAGTAATGATTTTTTGTGCATAAACAAATAAATTGTCAGCATCTGTTCTTACTAGATGAAGCCTAATTCAACGTATGAAAAAATTAGCAATATAATGCACGTTTAAATTAAGGATTCTTGTGAACAATTTACAAGAATAATTTTATTAATTCAAACATTTTACAGCATTTTTTTTTTTTTGTTATTATTTAAAGACACAAAAGATCGTTTTCTAATTCTCATATTGAAAAACAAAATTCGTTTTCTATTGAATCGTTTTTATTTCCTTGACAAGAAGTACCGAATATTTTTCAATTTATAACTGCGCATAAGACATTTTAATTAAAACAGCAGGTATATCTATAATTTTTTACACACGTTTTTGAGGTTATATTGCGAGAAAGTCTTGGACCTAGCCTTACGCAAGAGGGCGTAAGATATTTCAGAGAGGCAGGAATGCTCGGATTTTCAAGGGAAGATTAATGTAAGAGCATATTGCTCGTACTGTGCGAAATCCAAATGTTCCAACTAATGATTCTAGGGCCTTTTTTATCTGGTGGTACTCGGCATCCTTGTCTTCTTTTTATATCAATAAATAAAATTGATATCAATCCATCTTCCACAGATTTAAAAAATTCTAGCCTATACAATAACATTATATCCTGAAAATTTTTTTTTATTTTTTCATCCTTATCAAAATAAAAATAGAGTAGAATTTTGCTATCTTTAGCAAAATTTATGGAAGAAATAAACCAGAAAAGCCACTGCTTATTTCAAAAAGCATTAGATGTTGGAGACACACTTGTTTTTTTTTATATAAAAGAAAGCATGGATCATGATTAAAATTCCTTCCCTTTTGAATACATTAAAGTTTTTTTTCAATAGATTCATAATAAAATAAAAGCATAAAATATTAAATAAATTTCCTAATGTAATAATTTAGAAAAAATATCTTAACATAAATTCGGAGTGTTATTATTAAAATCTAAACAATTAATAAAATAATTTAGAATATTTCTGAAAATTTTTAAAAGACAGTAAAATTTATAAATAACCGTTTTTGCACAAATCCTGTTACAATTAAAATTCCAAAATTAAAAATTAATTTGTGTCAGTGTAAATAATAAATAAAAAATTCATTTGAAATCCTATTCAAATTTGTTTTAAATTTGAATCTGGTAAATATTAGCTTATAGAATATTAAACAAAATAATAGAAATAAAATCATATTCAGTGCATTGATATTCAGTTAATTGATTATCAATTCAGTTAATTGATTTAAAAGTCAGTTAATTGATTCATATTCAGTTAATTGATTTAAACACGCACGCGTTACATATTTTTTCAGATTAAAGTGCTACGTTAGTTAAAAAGCAATGAAGCTTCTTTTTAACTATGGCTTAAAATAATAATGATTTCATATTAAAAATAAGTTATTACATTAGTACATGGACTTTATTTAATTGTTATCATGCGTAAATTAATTTTCAATGCTACTTACCATAATTTTATAATGTATCCAAAAATAACTTAATATTTATTTAAAAGAAAATACAAAAAATAAAATGCTTTTATATGATGGTTTTTTTTATCATTATAATAAAATGCTCATGATAAGAAATTTGTTACATTCATTATCTCATTTTACTTTTAGATGTTACAGTTTATATATGTTAATTTTATACTATGTATTTTAGAGGGAAATTTAGGAAATGCATAGTTAAAACATAGTGAAATACATTATAAAATATTTCATGAGTTTTTAAACTTTAGTAAGAAAAAACTGAAAATATTTAAAAAATGTTCAAATTAGTTGAGCATTTTCAAGTTAATCCAACAGATTCCATAACACCAGTCTTGATCTTGTAAGTGTTTCAAAAAATGTTACCTTGCTAATGTATTGTAGTATTTTTATAACATTTTTATGAAGTTATATTTGAAAAATTCCATAAAGAATAAAAAGATTTTGTAATTAACATAATGTATTTGAAATATGCAGTAAAATCTTAGTCTTTTGATGCATTGGCATCACGTGAATTCAGTTATGAAACTTATTACCAAGATGTATTGGGACTATGAAAAACTACTATGAAATTTTCATCAAAATAAAACGATCTCACACTCTGAAAAGCTAAAGTTATAAAAGAATCAAGATAAAAAAAAAAATTCCTCATATATATGCGAAATCATAATAAATATTTTATCGTGTGATAGAGAGAATCATTTAAAATAATAGTATTCTTTCAGAAAACCAAAGAAAAATTCCAAATAAACATAAAAATGGCACAGATATACCATATATACCAGGATGAAAAATTCTGAGTTTGGTGAATTTTTGGCAGATTTTCTTGTGTATCTGGCAACATGGTTTTTATTACGTCATAGAGATGGAGACGTATAAAAATTATACAGTAAATTCTATTTCGGAAACCCTAGTATTTATATCATCGCGCACGTCACAATACGTCATCTTGGCAACATTTCTTCATCGCCAAAAAAATTCAGAATTTGGAATCCTGAATTATACGGTATTTGTGCCATAAAAATAAGGTCTTTGCTTACTTCATAATCTGTTTAATACTAAATGAGATGTTATTAAAATATTTAACTAAAGTAAAAAATTTATCTTCTTCAATCTTTTTCTATGTTATTTCTGTTACTTATTCAATTAGAAATAGCACCGTTTTGCATCACAAATTGTTTTATACTTAAACTTCCTATGGTACCATAACACATCTCTTTTCTTTTCTTTTTTCCAGTATTTTTTATTGGATTATATTTTTCATCAAACAATTCTTCTATAATGCTTCCATTTATCTCTATACTGAAGAGTAGTATCAAAAAATAAAGAACACAATAAAGTATTAAATTTGTTAACATAAAAAGTGATACTTTAATCTGTCAAGCTTATTTGTGTTATTTTTAACATATAAAATCTTTAAGCAAAACAATGCATGTATTGTTGGAACTTTGAATGGATTTTCAATTATGTCACTCAAAATTATCGCGTGATTCATAAACTTATTGTATAAGAACATTTTCAATTTTATAACGATTTCTTTATTGCTTGTTATAGTTTTGTACTATCTATTTTTAAGAAAAAATTTTTTACGATCAATTTTTCTCTTAATTAATAAATTTAAAATTTCGAAAGATTTTATTATTCATCACATTTAAATTATTTCCCTGTGTTTTACAACAGCAATAATTCCATTATGCATTGAGCAACAGCTGCAGATGTAAATCATTGGAAAATTTTGAGTTTTCAAAATATATTGACAAATGAATTATGAAATTAGTCATATTCAGAATATTTTTATGAATACTTTTAAATTTAAGCATAAATGAAAATCATGATCACATGTAGAATAAAATTTTAAAATATGATAAAATTTTATAGAAAATTAATATAAGATTGATCATTATATATATATATATATATATATATATATATATATATATATATATATATATATATATATATATATATATATATATATATATATATATATATATATATATATATATATATATATATATATATATATATATATATAATTAATAGTGTTAAAATAATAAATATAAGTGTTATATCTATTCTTGTATATTTCAATTTTTCCTTATGATACCTCTAATCTTGATATATATATATATATATATATATATATATATATATATATATATATATATATATATATATATATATATATATATATATATATATATATAAGAAGATTTATTATTTATAAAACTAATTCAAACTTTCCATTTGTTTCAGTTGAGAAATAAGAGGAACTTCATCAAAGGGTCAAACAAAGTAATGAATTGTGTTGTTTTCAAATCAAAAGTTTCTGTTAAAAGAACAACAGGTGTTCTTGTATTATTTCCTTAAAATACCAAATGTATATTTCTTATTACAACAAGAATTATTAGTAAGTATTAATATGCTTAAAATATACTTTTTAAAGGGAATATTAAGATTATCCAAGTCTTATATATTGTAAGCAATCAATATTAATTTTTTGAAATATCAAAAACATGCAGCTGAAGTATATATTATAAGAGTCACTCTAGAATTTTCGCAATAAACCAAGATTTCTAAAATTAAATATAAGAAATTTTAGGTGTGTTCAAAATAATTTCCTGCTACAGCAATGTACTTCAATAGATAAACTTTCCTCAGATTAAATGCCTTTAACCATTAATTTCTTGCAATCGATGAACACTTGATTAAAGCCTCATCATTCTTTCATACGAAATGAAAATTACATCTAATTTAAGATTCTTTTCTTAAATTAGAAATGTATATTTCTAAATCTAATTACATCTTTTCTAAAAATCAACATAAGTCACACATTGCTAGGTCAAGTAAACAGGACAGTTGTTCAATAGCTATGATGTGTCTTTGAATGAGAAACTCAATTACCAATCTTGCTAAATCGGAAAATGCATTGTTGTGACCTCAGTTTTTTTTTTTTTTTTTTTAAAAAAAAGTCCTGAATTTATGAAAACTACATTTGTCATGGCCTATTATCAGTTGACCATAAGTGTCGTTCACTTGACATTGTTCTTGGAGAAGTTAAATATTTCATTTTCTCAACATCTTGAGAAATCAAAATGAAGTAAATATGTTTCATCACTAGTTACTATTTTAGAAATAATGTAGTAACCATCATTTTCTAAGTAATTTAAGGCTCGAAAACTACAAGGAAGGAAGATAATTTTTAATATTCAAGTAATTATTAGTAGTTTAGCATATTAAGATGATGCAAGAGGAACAAATGACATTTGAAGCACTGCAGAGAAAAAAGGTTGATTTATCATTCGGAAATCAGTTTACAAAATATAAGTTTTCGCAAAATATCATGTTGTGAATCGAATAAAAAGAAAAACTGCTTACCAGTAAGTGTCAGAAATTGATAGGAGCAGGATTATTGTCTATTGATAATGAAGATTATTTTTCCATGATATTGTCACACGTATTGGTAAAAATCCAATTAGTCATGTGATTATGGAATTCATGGTTTTTCAAAGAATCATACTGAATGGCATACAGGATCTCAAATCCTTTATATGAGTAACCCTCAAAATAACATATTCTAAAGTTATCCATTCAAAACTATATTACCATATTGCAAACTACCAGTCGGAAATAGGCTTATTGGCAGCTTGTTCAGTATCCACTAGTACAACGCAACAGCATATTTAAGACAACATAGGCTTAAGACTGTTGTAAATGTATTTTATTATCTAATGCAATAATTTGACTTAAAAGATAATGCATTTCACAGATAGTGGGCAATATTCACATATCGGAAGGAAGGAAACCTGATAAACTTCCAAACAATTACACCGACAAACGTATATATAGAAAGCCGAAGGGCAATATCCTTCTACCATTATTCAACAAAGACTGATATCAAATGCTGGAACTACCACTCCGAAGATTGCTGTTCCACAGCTATCCCATATTGAGTCTAAAATGTTCTGATGTTTTCGCAATGCATAGTTAACTACATAACAATTTAAAGTTGTTGTACTGTATTTTAATTTTCATATCCGTAATTGTCTTCCTGGAAGATTTTTGTTCCACAAATAATGAACCGTATTCATATCTCAAATTAGAAAAGTCGAAAAATTTCCGATCATTCATCCGGACAAACATGCATACCGAAGACAAAACTGCAACATACAAATGCCGTTTTCCAATAGTAGCAAGGGTTAAACTGGAACCTTTCGATTTGGAAATCCTTCCCCTACCAGTACACTAAGATGAGTTCGATGTGACGACATTTGGAGCAACATGGACTGCCAGCACGACAATCATTACTACAGCTTCCACTGGAAATTAAATATAGAGACAAACGTTACTTTGGTATGACCATTGATAAAACTCGATACTAAAATTTCAAATTTTCGTCTTTCTAGACAATTTTTTTTTTTTTTTTTTTTTTTTTTTTTTTTTTTTTTTTTATACAACAACATTGTAATTCTTGTATATACATCTGGAGACTTCCAGGACAAACTTGTCGACAGGTTGCATCAGAATCGTAACAGAGATTTACCTTTTTTTTTAACACATCAAACCACATAAATCTAATTTAATTGTATACGCAATCATTACGTACACAACACGTGCATCTCTAGTTTGAATCAACTGTAATTTAAATGGAAATCTGTATACATTACTGATATCTTAAGATCTACAATTGTACTCTATATTTGAAGCCAATGAAACATCATCTCTTAACAAGAAAATTCAAATTCACATGTTGTCGTATATGTATCGTATCCTGACCTTTTTCTCAATATAAAGAACATTCGAATGTTATCCTACCGCGTATGGTCTCCAAACTTTTCATCAACTAAAAGCATCCTTTTATGAATTGCTAAGAAACTGGCCTGTTACCTCTCTCTTCTCATTTATGGTTTACAAAGTGTAGTACAGATCTGCAGAATCAAGAAATGAGTTGCTGTTTCCAAAGTCCATACCAGTTCGATTCCATACCTAACCAGGTAAAGACATACAAATTTTGAAATTTTGAACAGTCTCAATAATTTGAGAATAATAGTCTAACCATAAAACAGACGGACATTTTCTTTTCTATTCATCTATTCCAGACCTTTCTCTTCATTGTTACGTGACGATCTTTATGATAGCAATCAATGCCATTACAAATAACACACTAAAAAGCAAATTTAAAAAAAAAACTCGCTCAATCAGATGTAGAAATTTAAAAAAAAAAACTGTTCTCTTGTTCATAGCATAAGATCAACATGTTGCAGAAACAGACGTGTAGTTGTAAATAAAACCATAACTATCATAAATTATTGCAAATATTTATATCATAAGAATATTAAATATTTTCCAACGTAGAGAGATAAAAAAAAATTTTCTTTAGCGACTGATTATTTTTGTAAAACTATTACACAGCAAAAATCAAAATATAATCGGTTTATTCAAAATTTATATGTTAATAGAAATTTTATAATTCAACCAATTATATTTTGATAAGCCTTGCAAATCCCATATAGTAAATTGTATCTTGATTAAAATTTTTTTCACAGTATTGCAATATTAATCTCTTAATAAATCAACAAATATATTGGATAATAATATTTCAAATTAATACACTTCAAAAGTATAGAAGATTTTCAAATAAAATCAAAGTAGATAATTTCTAGCATTATCAGTGCAAGGAACTAAACACATTTCCCCTATCCTTTCAGAAAACGATTATTTCTTACAGCTTCTTGGCTATACACAAGACATTATTTTTTTTCTTAACTTTTCTGTACTTCTAGGTTTCATTCAGTCAAGAATAACGCCGCAATCATTCACTTTTGCCATTTATTTTCACTACCCCTTGACAACAGAAAAGAAATTTTCCTTCTTACCCTAAATTGCTTGGAGAGTTTGATTGTATATTTTTTATACAACCGCACCTTACACAGTGCTTTTATTATCCTTTTTTTTTTCCTGCAGCAATATTAAAAATTGGATCAATGCTGCCTATTTGTCGGATGTATTGTATAAGGTGATCAGTCAGAACAAGTTGGTCGATCTCAAGATGATTGAAACAAAATAAAAGTAGGTGCAGAAAAACCTGAACAAATAGAAGAATGTAAATTCTTACCAGACAAATGGCTTATAAAGTAATTTTTTTTTTCACATAACTTAACCTCAATGATATAAATATTGTATATTATATTGACTTTTAAGTACCCCGAGATACTGCTTAACATTAAAACAACAATAATTTTATATTTAACATTTGATACATATGATTATTTTTAAAAAATTGACAATGTAAACATATATATATATATATATATATATATAATACAGCCGTTTAATTAATGTTTAAAATGTAAAGATTATTTAAATGTTCGATCTGATAGCCTTTTTCTGGACTATAAGTCTGTATCATGATTTCCATGATAGAATAGCTTTTCGAAATATTTCCAGGGGTATTGCTATCCATTTCTCTTCCACTACTTTCCAGAGTCTATCTATCATGGTGGGTTTGCGTTTAGAAAGAGCCCTTTTTAACAGTCCAAAGGCACACAATATCCCTAGGTGAAACGTCAGGAGACTTCGCAGGGATATGTTGAAAATGTATACATGCAATACCTGTATTAGTCAGCATTTTTTCAAGGAATGCAGTGGTAGTTTTCGAAGTATGATTTTTAGCTTTGTCTTGATGAAGTTTCTCTCTTTGAAAGTCATTGGGATAAAGAAGTGGAATTTCTTTTGTCAATATTGGGCGTAAAACCTTCTCCTGATAGTACGATGAATTGATTTTAACATTTCTTTCCACTCTTCTTATTTTTGATTTCCTATTGTAGGAGAAAGCTGCGACTATCATAAATCCATTACTAAAACTTTCTTTACATTGACGAAAACGGGTTTGTACATTTTTTTCGCCTCATTTTCTACAGTAAAAAGACCTTTTTTTGTTACAGTCATTTAGGTAAACCCATACTTCATCAAGGGTCACAATGTTTTTCCATTTATCTCCTGCTAAGTGGTTTTCATACAAAATTCTACAAAATTATTTGCGTTGAGCCACATGTCTCGGCAAAAGCTGGTGAACATTATGTTTTTTAGCATTTTTAAGTTGTAAATACTGGTTTATTGTTTTATTTATTGTTCCTACAGATGAATCTAAGGACTTTACAATTGATTTCTGTGTTGACGGATTTTTTCTTGTTACCAGCGATTTCACTTTAGGAACATTTGAAACAGTACGTACATTTTACGGATATTCGTTTGGAGTCTTCTTTCTATGTAGTAATAATGATTGACAGTTTTTACCTGTCCGATTCATAATATTGCTTATTTTGCACTTAGAAATTTTAATACCATGCAATTCACAACGTTTTTGAATTCTGGAATAAGAACGTTTATCTTCGGAAAACGCAAAAACATATCCTTCAGTTCAAAGCATGTTTATACGTGACATTTTGAAAGAAGAATAAATTTAATAGTAGCAGACGATATTTCTCATTTCAAGTAATAAGCTGTTGCCAAAATTTTTATTCCAAAGCATTTACTTTTTAATTAGTTATCGAAATTGTTCTAAAAATGTGTTAATATTCTCTGCATATATATATATATATATATAGAAAATATATATATATATATATATATATATATATATATATATATATATATATATATATATATATATATATATATATAGACAATATATATATATATATATATATATATATATATATATATATATATATATATACTATTTTATTCTGTGTCATATATAATATATTGATCTAATCATTAATTATCTAAGATTGCATTTTTACGGACAGAAAATTTTCTCCTTCGAATCATTTTGAGTTGTTACAGAATAATCTTAATATACATTTATTTGTCAAGAGTGGTGATATATATTTATATTTTTGACAATATAGTCCCTTTCGTCACGTTTTCGTTCATTTCTTTTGGGTGAGTGGAGGGATTATTTCCTTCTCTTAAAGTTACCAGTTGCTTTAAAATCAGGTTAAAATTTTTCAACCACTTATAGTCAACAAACAATGAATTTTACCACAATCCTCCAGAATTATCCTGCTAAGCTGATAGCTAAATGATTGATGTTGTGCCTTTCAATTTTACAATTCCGAGAGCGATTTTCTTCTAGGGTATTGATGTTTTAGTATAATTCAAAATCCACTTTTTGTACTGTAAATCATGTCTCTTTTGTGGATAAAAAATTTGCTTCTTGTGGACAAAAAAATGATTTGTCATAACAAACAAACCAAACCAAATCAGATCATGATCTATTTAAAGCGAATAATTCAGAAACATCTTTTATATTTCTATTCATTTTTACAATTTAAAGGAAGTTGATACAAAACTATTAGTTGTGATTAGCTCATTGATTGCATAATTTGTTTCCGTAATATTAGTGAACCTACAGAATGTTTTCCTCTCAAAGACTATTTATTTATTAAATCTAATTCCAGTTTGCCATTTCTGTATGCTTTTCATTGAAAAAATGTTTATTTTTTTCAAGATTAATCAGCATTGTTTTGGCAGAAATAACATATATTTAATTCAAATTTTTTATTGAAAATTATAACAAATTATATATGCTGTGCAATACATTTTACACATTATATTCTTCCAAGAAGTTTCTGCTCTAAATATTAATAGCAATTACATTATCACAATCAATTCATACCAGTGTATACTGATTAAAAGTCTGCTGAGAGATAAATAATCTAGTTGCTTATCCTACATGTTTTCCCAAAATTTTTTATTTTGCTTTCTTGAAATGTTTATGTTCACGAAATTGCTTTTTAATTTCAAATTTTAAATGATTAGAAGCAGTATGTGATTGATTTGGTTTTACATGCAAATTATAATTAAATATAATGATTCAATAATGCAATGCGGGGGACGAAAAAAACATCAACAGTATAATAACCCTCAATTCTTAACAACTTTCATTCAATTCCAGTGATTTTCTGATCATTAAATATTGAATGCTTGCTTCTCACCGTAACGCTTTTATGTGATAACGAAATCTATTTTCCGTTTTTAATGATTTTAAATTTACTCGAATAAAGTCAGCTTTTATTTAAAAGAAATTAAGTAAATAAATTTAGTTTTTTCTTCTGCTGGGGATTTTTTTGTTTCTATACAATATCTCATTAAAAGAAAGGGAAAATTTTTTTCAGTTTTGACTCGCTATCAAATGTTTACTTACAGAGTCAAAATAAAAGCAGTAATGAATTCTTAATTTTGTATAATATGCTTTTAAAAAACCCTTATAAGCATGAAAAAACATCACAAAAAAGCCTTTCTTGGTAATTCTTAATGATATTAATTTCCTCATTCAGCGTAATTTAATTCGTTGTCAATAAACACAGAATACTAATCTGTTATTGAGAAACTTTTTTTTTAATTTCTTTTGATATCTTTTTAAATTAAGCACAGTAAAAAAATTTCATTTAGAAAAATTGAGTAAAATTTCTTCCCACTAAAAGTTATTCCTTTTAAATTAAAAGAATCTGATGGTTGCCGCTGAATATGCATTTCTGAGAAATGCATCACCCACCCACATACCACTCTGACATTCTAATGTTATTCTTCCGTCTTACCTGTAATTTTTAGTATGAATATGAAAAGCATAAAAAGGAAACGAATCTTTATTTCTGAATATGCAAAAAATTAATTATATAAACACAAAAAATCAAGATTACTTTAACTGTCTTTTTACAGAATAAGTGTTTAATAGTTTTTCACAATATAAATTTGCTCGCGAAATTACATCTAACCAATAAAATTGTCTTTGATGTTTATGAAACCGAATGAACTTTTTCTAAAATTCAATGCGTATTACTATTAAAAGAATTCTTCTAAATAATCTGTTCCAGAAAAAAACTTGATACAAATTAGATAAACTTTTTTTTTACAAAGCTTATTATTTGCATCAAAATTGTTCAATACATCTATCTATATTATATCAATTGATATTTATTTGATTACATTCATCGATCTTTAAGCCATTTGCACTTTTTTTGCATACGATATATTTTCAAAAAGTCCTTTTCAGTTATTTTAAGTTTCCAATGAATCTATTTATTTTAAAATGTATTCTTTTTTTTTCTAATCAAGACTTTTTTTCAGATTCATCCACTTATATTAAAAAAAATCAATAATTTAAATTACAATGACTCGCATTTCTAAATATTCAACATTTTTTTATGAATATTGTTGACATCATACCCTAAAAAAATTTCTCTTGAGCTTCTTTATCACATATTTCTTTTTAAATTTCATTAAGAGACAAATATTTTATTCCCATTCATTCTTTTTTGTTTGAAATTTTAATCTTCATCTTCCAAAGCAATCTCCGTAATGACATTCTTATTATTTTGTAAATCACACTGTTAAATTACGTTTTATTACATAAACTTTTGATAGTTTAATCATAATTTTTAATAACTTCATAATGATATACAACCTTAATTTTAAATTTTCAACTTTGAAACATTTTTAGACAATTTTCGATTGATTAAAAAAATATATAGTTTTGCAATTTTTTAATATTTGTCATCATCATTAATCTTAATATTTCTTAATCTAGAAATTATAATCTCTTAATAATTAACCTTAATCTTATATAGATGTAAAAGCAGGAAGTCGCATCCTACTTATCTTAGTTCTTTTAAGGGCCCAAACTCTAGGATTAAAAGGTTATAAAAATTTTAATTGTAATTCCTTCAGTATCAATTGAAAGTGATCGGTAGAAATTGGATAATATTATATACTATATGCTCGAAATATGTATATATATATCTATATATATGTATATATATATTATATCTATATCTAAATAAATATATACATATATATATATATTTATGTATGTATATATATAAATATATATGTATATATGTATACATAAATATATATATATATGTATGTATGTATATATATATAGACATAAATATATATATATATGTATCTATATACAGATGTATGTGTATATATATATATATATATATATATATATATATATATATATACATCTGTATATATAGATATGTATATAAATATATATATATATATTGATCTCTATCATCTTAAGTGCGCAGACTAGAGCAGATCCGATATCTTTGACATCGGCGAGTCTAAGTGCTTTCTGAATCTCCGGATCTCGCACACTATCGATGAAGAGATGGAGAACAAGATCTTGACGTGTCTCAGCTGGGCAGTAGGAAGAGATGATTTTCATCTCTTCTTGTCCAGCTTTCATCTCAGCTTTCATCTCTTCTTGTCCAGCTTTCATCTCAGCCATCTGCTCCGTTAATTTTTCGAGATAACTTTTCATTAAATCCATATCCAATTTTCTTGTGACACGCTGCATCAACTCTTCAACCCCGCTTCTGACACCAGTTTATGATGGTAGCGGAAGCTAATGGATGGAATCCCCGGGCCCAAGCTTTTCACCTGGCGGCTTCTTTAAGAGGAGACGTGGCCGATATCCTCGAGACGCTTCCCGAAGAGCAAAGGCACGATTTCCAAGCCCTATCGAGTGCGCTTGAGCTGCGGTTTGGAGAAAAGTGCAATAAAGAATAAAGAAGTTGTACCGAGCTTGGGGGTTCGTGTGGATTGAGAGTTGAATAAAGCAACTACTCGATGAACCCAAGATTTTTATTCGCAAAAATTCCACTAGAAATACCAGCTGTAATAATCACAATTATACAGCTACAATTCGTCGGATATAATAAGTAACAGCTTCCAATCACAGGTCTCAAATACCTCAGGCAGAGAACAGCTTCTCTGAACTAGCAGTCACGACTAATCGTCTTCACAAAACTAACTGTGTATACAAAACTACATAACTATGTTGGGCTGTGGTATTTATACCTGACTTGAAGGAGAAATCTACTAATTTCGCCAAGGTTCTGGAAGCTTCTTGATCAGGGATTGAAAATGCTTCAGGCCACTTAGTAAAGTAGTCCATGACAACTAGGATGTATTTGTTGCCATTTGAAGATCGTGGTAAAGGACCCAAAATGTCCAATCCTATCCGCTCAAAAGGTGCTCCTACATTATACCGCTGCCGCCTTCCTCGGCTACTTTTCTTTGGTCCCTTACGTGCCGCACAGTCATCACAAGATTGGCACCATTTCTCTACATCTTGTCTAGTTTTGCACCAGTAGAAGCGTTCTTGAACTTTCTGTAGAGTCTTCATTACTCCGAAGTGGCCTCCAGTTGAGCTACTGTGCAATTCTTTCAAAACATCTGAAATTCTTGATTTTGGAAGAACAAGCTGCCATTTGAAATTACTTCCATCATCGGACTCCCATTTCCTGTATAACACGCTATTTCTAATATGGAGTGAGTCCCAAAGAGCCCAATATTGTTTAGTAGCAGGACTGTAGGTGGAGATGTCCTGCCAACTTGGTCTCATACTGGAAGATTCTTTTAACTCAAAAATTGGATTTATATCGGGGTCTTCTTTTTGGGCTTCTCTAAGTCCTTCATCACTCCATGGGTCTGGTTTCGATGGTTTCTCGAGACAAAATTAACTGTATATACAAAACTGCCTAACTATGTTGGGCTGCGGTATTTATACCTGACTTAGCGGAGAAATCTACTAATTTCGCCAAGGTTCTGGAAGCTTCTTGATCAGGGATTGAAAATGCTTCAGGCCACTTAGTAAAGTAGTCCATGACAACTAGGATGTATTTGTTGCCATTTTAACTACGATCAATTTATTTATATATATATATATATATATATAAATATTTATATATATATACATATAAATGTATATATATGTATCTATATATATATATATATACATATAAATGTATATATATGTATCTATATATATATATGTATGTATATATATATATTTATATACATAAATAAATATATATATATATAAATAAATATATATGTATCTATATATATGTATCTATATATATATATATGTATGTATGTATATATATACATATATATACATAAATATATATATATATATATATATATGTATCTATGTATGTATGTATGTATATATATATATATATATATATATATATATATATATATATATATATATATATATATATATATATATATATATATATATATATATATATATAACTGGTGACTTAAGCACATTATTTATTTCATTTCAGATGTTTTTGTCTTTTTTCTAAAAAACCCAACTGAAATTTATGTTCACATTAGCAGCAAAATTTCTTGCTAAAATATCTTAATTGGAACTTTACTTTTTTTTAAAAATATCTTTCCGATATTTCCAAATTTACATGAAAACTAATATTTAACAAGGAAATAAAACCCAGCAATTATATTTTCATAACTTATTATAATCAAAAAAATAATCATTTCTTTAATTTTACTGTTTTATGATTAAATGTATTAATAAAAATATAAAAAATAGACATGTTTTAAGTTTCTAAGAGGTGATTATTTGCATAAAAGTGTTCATACAGTTTTATAGTTGTGTCAGAGTTTTTGTGCTTGCACGAGGAAGCTAGAACTATAAAGTAAAAATGGTTAGTTTTTAAACCAAAAAAAAAAGCATTTTTAAAGCTTCATGAGATTCGTTCAGATTTAATAACCTTTTCGTGGTGCAAAATAACTCTATTAATAACATCGAATCTTTAACAAACCCATCATCTTTAACAAATTTTGCTTATCTAATCACTATTTTTGCAATACTGAACTGTAAAATTGAATAAATGTGATAAATTTATCTTCTCAAGAAAAAATTGGTGGAATTATTAATGTAGACGAAAAATTTTTATTTTAAAAAGTGTAAGTTTCTTTTTCTTTCCCTTAAAAGAAAATACGCACAATTAAGCAAAATAAGCGTTACTTTTTTTTTTTTTTTTTTTTTTTTTTTTTTTGTCTCCACTTGGGTTAAAACTCAGAACAAGAGAATTTTCAAAAGCATTTTTAGAAAATTTACGTATTCCATAAAAGCTTTCAAAAATATTTCCAAAAAGAAATGGAAGATTATTTTTTTCTTTGATTTGTTTATGATATTTGAGATAGATAGCTATAATGAAATGCCTTTCTTTAAAAATTTGCTTATTTTAATAAGTAACTGTGACTTGTAATGAAAATAAAACCACGTAATACTAATAATGAACAATTTTTCAAAAACAATCCATTAAATCTAGAAAAAATTAATATAAATATATTCTAGATTTTCGGAACAGGTTATTAGCTTAATTTATATTTATTTTTAACTTATTTATCTAAAGTAAAAATACTTTTATTTTGCAATAAAACAAAATTATATGATACTCTAATACCATATTAAATAAATAAAATGTCGCTGCTTATATCAGAATGCCAACTGTTAATTATTATTAAAATATTTTCATTACCCTTTATTTTTGTCATAACATTTGATATTTAACCATTAAAACTGTACAATAAATTACTGAAGATATATTGGATCGGAATCATTCAGAAGGATTCCAGATTTTTAGACATGTTTATTTAATTGTATTACAAATCTGCAATCATGCTATTTTTCCAAGATTCAAACTCATTTAAATTTTTTGGAAAATAAAACACTGAAAACAATTTTGCTTGATAAACGATTTGTTTTTCCGAACAATTAAGGTGGTATTCAGCTATCAAATACTGTGCCTGACCTCAAAAAGATTTGTGTTTTAAAGGTCCATAATCATAGAAATGTATAATCTATTAATTTGAAATTTTTGAGAAACATGTTTTAGAGTAGGTAATTACTAAAACTTATGTATTTCTCATTCTTAATTTTTTTCATTAATAATTTTAAAGATATTTAACTTATGATGATTACAAACGTGATATCTGATTTTAGAATTTTTTTTTAAATGTTCCACTACAAGAGAATTTTAGTAAGTATGAGATTATAAACTGAACAAATTATCAGAAATTAAAATCATTCACAAAGTTAATTATTTATTAAAATCATGATGAGTATGATTTATAAATATCATTAATCAAAGTAATAATTTTGCTATATAATATTCATAATTTTTTGTTTATAACTTGCTAGCTAGAAAAAGTAATTCTGTGTACAATATCACCTCATTAGTAATCTGAGAATAGAACAAAAATGTTTTGAAAAATTAATTTTCTTTCATAAATTTGAAGAGCCACTATTACAAATAAGCAAAAAAAAATGGAAATATGTAAAATGTAAGCTATTTGTTCACGTCTTCCGCTTTTATTTAAAGAAATGATAATTTACTGTTAATTTGTAAAAATTTTTTGTATAAAATTAAAATTGTATTATAGCATGTTAGAAAGAGATATTTTACATTAATATCTAATGACAACTCAACAGTAAGTTTTGTTACAGAAAAATCCAAATAGCTTACCCATTGTTTGCTATTGATGAAAATGCTGTCAATAATGCTCAGATCTTCTCTTTCTTTCTCTTTCTTTCATTCGCTTTTATCTCTTTCTATTTTTCTTTCTCTCTCTTTCATTCTTTCTTTCTCTCTTTCTATCTGTTTATCTATCTTAATGAATAAAAATGGATATAAAATTGTGGATGAGTGATCAATAATTATATACAATAGAAAAAATATTTTAATGGTGAACAGAACTAATTGATTGCAAATTTTCATTTACAATTTTCCTTCCTAAGTAGCAAATTTGATCATAAAAGAATGATCTGACCTTTATTTCAATCAGTAAAACAATGCCACATTTAACATTAGGAAATAAATATCGTAAAATATTTTTTTCAATTCCTTAGTGAATCGTTTGAAAAGCACAAATAGATTTTTTTTTATGTTGTTGTTGTCAAAAGTTTCAAGAAAGATAAGGAACCAACTCATTATAATCAGATACGGATAATATAACGATGCATGCTTGAAAATTGAATTTAACCACTGTATATTGAAGTATAGCAAGAGATAAACATTAAGCTTTGTTATAAATCAAGGAAAACCATCATTAAAAAGTATGCAGTATACAGTTTGAATCAGCCAATCAAACTCAACAACTGATAATCCCCAACGATTAGAGGGCAAAATTAGTCGAGTAGAGAAACATTTACTCTATACATTATAGCAATGTTTTCTAAATAATTATAGAGCTATAGATCAAAAATATTAAACATTTATTTTATTTCATTTTCTATGATGAAAAGTTATTGCACAAATTTTCTTACCATAAACTTTAAAAATTTTAAAAACCGAAAATTTGAAAAAAATGCATGAAAACGAATGAATGAACTATACAAAATGCTTAAATGTATATCTAAAATGGATATATAATTATAGAATTTCGTACAGAACGTGATTGGAAAACAACTGCAAAAAGCAGCAAGAAGGAAGACTAATATCGAATTATTTACGAAGACGTATTTGTTCGCACGTAAAAGTTCTGAAATTGAATATCAATTTTCTTATTATAGAAAAAATTTTTGATCATTATTTTTAAAAAACTTGTTTTTCATTATTATTATTATTATTAGTTGTAGTTCACATCTTTTATTAAAATTATTCTAAATATTTCTTATATTCAATAGTCAATTAAAACCTATTATTCTTTAATATTATGCATAATTATTATTTATAGTATTTCCCTCTGTTCAGATTTTGACAATTCTGATCTTATTCGAAAATTTTAAACTATTTTATCAAATTTTCAATTTTTAGAAGAAACTTTCAAAAAGAGCCTCTTATGGGACTCTTAAAGAAATTACAAGAACCATCCAACATAGATAGGTGCAATGTTGTTACTTTTCAAATTCAAAAATAAGTATTTTTAACAAATACTTTCAAAGTTCTTATTCATGGGGTTTGCATCAACCCCATGCTAGAAATATTTTGATATAATAGTAAAAGTATTTTCGAATCATGATTCAATAAGAAAAATTAAAGATCTCAGAGACAAACACCAAAGCATAATTTCAATACAGCAGTTCTACTCCTCTACTACACTACCAAAAAAAAAAACAAAAAAAAAACATGAAGGGGAAAAACAGCGCCGCTTAGCGAGATGGCACAGTACCATTCACTTTCGAACAAATATTAGGTTGGGTTACGACAAGAAAACTGTTTTGGAGCTTTATGCGCCCATAGACTTACAGCTCGCACTGAATTGAATTAAGTTTTTATTTGAAACCTAAGCAAAATTGATGGATTGATGACTTTGAAAAATTTATTAAAAATGAAAATGATGAATCCTAAGCGATTAAGATGAGAAAAAATTAGTCACAAAGACGAGAAAAAATTAGTCTATTAATTTGTTTCAAAAAAGAAATTGTTGCGTCAATTTTCTCACTAGAACTCGTTGACAAATCTAAGATCCAAGAGAAAGAAAAAGCTCCTATACCAAGTTTTTCTCTTAAAGAATTTTTTGCTTGATTATACAGAGGACACGATAGCATTATGTGATCCATGGTTTCTCTTTCTCCACAAGAGCATTTATCCGTTGAAGAAAGTCTGAACTTATGTAATTTATCATTTGTGGGAAAAGATTTTGTTCTAACTCTAGCTAGCCACTCTTCTTCAAGGAGTGTATTAATACAATTGCGGTGGGTTTTCGTGATAGAAGACATGTGCGAATAGTTAAATGCATATTTACTTTTACTCCATTCGTTGTTATTATTATTATTGATAAAAATGTTTCTCATATAAGGAATAAGGTCTTCAGATAAAATTGAGTGCAGAATAATACTTATATTAATGGCTGATTTTGTAAGAGCATCTACTTTTTAGTTCCCAGAAATTCCAGAACGACCTGGAATCCAAACTAATTGAATAGATTCGCAAATCTTAGTTGCATTTATTAAAGCTAATCTGATATGTTGAATAATGGTTGGGAAAGAGGTTTAGTTTTCAAACTGCTTAGAGAGGATAAGGAGTCTGATAATATGACACAGTTGGAAGGAGAAATACAGAACCTTATTAACATCATATATAAATTAAAAGCCTCTGCTGTAAAAACATAATTCAACTTATTGATTTGCCAGGAGACTAAGGATTGTTAAAAACAATGATCTGCTGTTATAAACAACGATTCCAAGTTTATTGTCTATTTTAGACGCATCAGTAAATAACAATATGGAATTAAACCATTCAGAAGTACTATGCAGTTCAAAGAGGTCATTAATATATTTGTAGGAAGATTTTTAGTCTGAAAAGAATATTTTCTAAGTAAGATGTTTAAATTAGTGTTATCAGAAACAGGTTTTGAAGGAACTCTTAAAATATCCGATTCTTGAATTCCATTTTCTTCGAGCCACTTTTTTCGCTGGCAAAGATTGATGAAAGCACCAGAGATTTGACTGTATGGCATTGTTGCCCACAAACTACCGCATGAAGATATGGTAGAAAATACAAGGTTTTTAATATACATATTTGAAGAGAGATAGTTTTGTCTTACAGAAAGAGGTACGTAAAACGCCTGCTTCTTTCAGAAGAAATGAAATTGGTGTCCAGTCTGGAAGACTTGTAACAATTCTAAGAACTGAGTGATGTATAGGATCCAAGATTTTTTCGATCTGATAAGCTCCCAGATGTAAATATATGAACCCATAGTCCAGAGTGGTTGTAATGAACAACTAAAAATGTTGAAGTAAGTGATTAATTTTTGCCCCCCAACTATTACTAGCCCTGCAATAGCTTTTAAAACATTAATAATCTGCTAGATGGGTACTTTTTCATATGAAAATTATATTTGAAGGTTAAATTATTAGTAAAATAGAGACCCATAATTTTTATGTGTTCAAACTAAAAGATGAGTAGTTAGTTGATAGTTAGTTCAAAATTTACAGGAAAATTTTTGGAAGATAAATCTATAATTGAACATTTTGAGGAATCATTTTTTAGCTAACATTCTTTATACCATTGTTCAAGTTTTATGATGGAGCCTGCTTTTTGACTGAAGACTTTCTTGCGATGAATAAGCAGCCAAATGGATTGTGTCATTGGTTTGTTTGTCGCTCAACGGCTCATTTTTTCACACGAGGGCTAATTAGACCGGGACCTACGGTTTAAAGTAAATGGCTTATGTCATCAACATAAATAAAACACTGAATATCTGGAGCGAAAAAATATCTGACATATAAATCAGGAAAAGAAAGGGAGAAAAAGCACCGCTTTGAGGGATACCTCTATTAGTGAAAGTGAGTTGAGAAAAAGTTCCACTCCATTTCATTTTAAAACTTCTATCCGATAAAGAATCCATTATCCAATGAGCAGCATTTCCTCTGATATCAAATTGGAGGAGCTTATAAATAAGACCGTCTGGCCACACTGAATCGTAAGCTTGAGATACGTCTACAGTTGCGCATATGACATATTTTCTCTGTGAGCTTACAGCAATAATATGATGATGAAGCATAGAAAGAACACAATCGCAACCCCTATGAGGCATAAATCCATGATGATTTGGATGAAAGTATTTGGAAAGAGAGATATGATTTATAAGACGATTTAAAATCATGCGTTCCATGACTTTACAAAGAACACTTGTAAGAGAAATTGGGCGATAAGAATTTACTGAAGTAGTATCTTTTCCAGGTTTTATTATAGGAATTATGATGAATTTTTTCCAAGACAGGGGAACAATACCGCTTAACCAAGAAGTATTTATGAGTTACAAAAGGCTAAAGCTATGTTTGATAGACCCTACAAGATTTTAGCTGATATTAAATCAGGACCAGTTGAAGTATTTTTGCATTTAGAAATCGCCAATTGGAGCTCAGAAAGGGAGAATGCCGAGTTATATTCTAAATCAAAGTTTGAACTTAAATCGAGAGGTAGTATTTCAGTTTCAGATTGGCGAGCATAAAATTTGGCAAATAAGTTAGCCTGAACAACAGGATCCGAAATAATTGAAGTTTCGCTAGAAATTAGTAGATGATGAGTTGGTGAGTCAGAATATCTATTTTTAAGTCTTTTAAGAATAGAATAAATGTTTTAAATATACCAGCATTTGTTATAGTTTTATACCGGAAATTTCTGGAAAGGGCCAAAAGAAGATGAAGTTTTGCAGAAATTCGTTTGTATTGCATCCTCAGAGTCTGATAAAGAGAACTTTTCGCTTTTCTCTAAAGTTTACTCTTTTTAACTAAAAGATAGCAGTATTCCGACGACGTTTATTTTTACGTTTAAATTTCATTTCTTCCTGAATTTATCAAGATTGATTTTTTATAAAATTTGAAAAACATCTTCGAAAATTAGTCCGTTATTAGCAATTTGAGTGTTCATTGAATTGAAGAAGTCAGTCCATAAATTTCTGTTGCTGGAAGTACCTTTCGAATAATAGTTAATATAAATTTTGACACTTGTTTGAACAGGGACATGGTCACTACCTTAAGTATCTGAACTGACTGAGAAAGCACAAAAAGGAAAAATGTCCGGAGATGCAAAATTCTAATCGATAAGGGATGGTTTGTGGGGAGTCCGAAATGAGTAATCTGAGAGGTATTTAAAAGACAAATATTTCTATCCAGTATCCAATCGAGGAATTCTGAAGATTCAGGAGAGTTTGAATAACTACCAAGTGCCGAACTTCATACATTAAAGTCTCCAATAATTAAAAAGGGAGGATGAATATTTGTTAAGAACTTGAACCAAGAACTTGAAAATTTACCGTGTGGTAAGTATATATTTATTAAAGTAAGAGATAATTTGGATATAATAATTTTTATAGCTAAAATTTCTGTATCATTTTCTTCTGAGCTGTATATATTTAATACTTGCACAGCAAGAGATTTGTCAACAGCAAAAAACAGATTTCCACCATGGCCATCTTGCCTATCTAATTTAATTATTGTTTTATTACAAATTTGAAATAAGTCGTAACTTTTTAGAAAAAAACCTGAACAGTTACTAAAAATCAAAAAATGCGCTCTTAGTAAAAAAATTTCTAAAAAAATTGTGTAATGTTTCTTACGCTTTCTTCCTGACTTAATTCATTCTTCAATGTTAGGTTCTGCATATTAAATATTTGGTTGAGAAGACTTCATAATAGGTTGTTCGGGAGATATAATTTGGTGATTCATAGAATTATTTGGACTTATCTTTCTTGACTGATTAGATCTTGAACGACTCTTTCTTGAAGGAGATAGATCTAGAAATTGATCTAGCTGGATTCGAACATGTTCGCATGCATTCTTTCATGAATGAAAACATTTGTTGAACCATTTGATTTTGTCCAAGTAATCTTGCTTCAAATATAGAAGCCATTTCAGTCACTGCTTTTTTTAACACTCTAGGTTATTTCAATCTGATTCAACAAGAAAAGAAGATGACTTTTGGTTGCACTGGAATAATTGTTTTTTAAAGATTTATTATAACGTTATTTTGCCTCAATAAGTGGAAGGTGGTTCATGCTTTTAAAATATTAGAATTTTTTCCTTCAAGCCTCGTAGGGCAGGAAATGTCATTAACTGCATGATTTCTCTGACAGTTTATCCATTTAATAGTTTCATTGGCAAAGGTAGTGTCTTTATGGAGTGTTCCATAGTTTTTACATTGGGAAAAATCTTGTCTGCATTTTTTCATAGCGTGAGAGTATTTATAGCATTCTTCGCATTCACTAACGTTATCAATAAAAGGAGAAATTGGAATGATGGAATAAATTAAATTAATAGTTTGAGGTAAATAATGTCCAAAGAAGCTCAACAAAATATTTTAGCTCAGTTCTTCATAACTCTTTTTTATAAATCTTTGCAAGCCTAATATCGATATGTAATTTTGCGCAGTTTCTTCAGCAACCAGACGTAAAGGTGGTTCTACCTTTGTTTCTTTTATAATAAATCTTGAAGATATGTATTCAGATTGAAACATGGCGTTAACATGTACTCCAAGAATGGTTATGTTACTTATTTCTACAGCAATATCTGGACAACTTGTTTCGAATAGAAAATTACCTTAACGGATGTGTTTAATTTGTATTATTTTCATGTGGCTCTTTACAAGTGGAATTGCTTCTTGCTTTAAATTGTAAGACTTTTTTTGGAATAAATGCAGCACCATCACTGGGAGAAAGGAAAATGAAGAACTTAGTAATACCATTTTCTGCAGCTAACTGGATTAGTTTTTTAATTGAATCTGTGAAACTGAATAATCATGGAGTGTTAATTTCTGAAATTCGTGAATAGCAATTTGCATAAATCACTTAAGTCTCTGCTTCAGTCACTTTGAATCCATAATAAAAAATTAACAACAAAGAGAAAAAATATAAATAATTTAAACAATATAAATAAAAGAGCTAGAATACTCAATCTTTGTCAATTAATACTAAGCCGCAGACGATAATTTGATTACGAAAAAGGAGAGGCAAAAATGTAAAAGAGAACTTTAAATAATGACAAATTTATCAGAGTTCAAAATTTATGTATTTCGTAATTTAGAGCAATCTGCCATTTTCATTAGGCATGGTTTTTGCCACACTTGTTTTAGTGTGAAAATTTTTTTATCTTTTTTACAACATCTGCTAATCCTCATGCCCATAAAACCAACTCTCTGGAAATTCATAATTAAAAGGCTATTCCAGGAGAGAAATTTTTTTATTTTGGAATATGCTTCTAATCACTCTAATGTTTTAGCTAAAAATAATATTTCAGGGTTATAAACGTTTTGGACGTGATGAAAAGTGAAGAAAATTATATGGGAATCCTGAAGCTTTCAAAGCATATTATAAATGTGGAAGATAATTATTGAGTTTTGTGATTATAAAACAGAATTACTTTTCAGTAAATATTGCAATTTTTTTTTTTTTTTATTTTTGTGTGTGTGTCAAAACTTTCTTACTATCTTCTCTTTCATGGTTATTCTTTTGTAAAAAAGTGGTACAAGCCTCCAAATTTAAGTTTAAAAAGCTGAAGTCATTCAAATCAATCAATCAATGACAAAGTTTAGTTGGTTGATTGTACTTTATCATTTGTGTAGTTTGGAAAGAACAAGTTTGTTTTGTTGGTCGTTGGTTTTGTATTAGAAAAAAAAAAAGTCACATTTTGTTATAGTTTCCTATTGTTTCAAATTCGGGGGAAGGGTTTTGTCATAGATTTATTAAATTTCTATTCCTTCACATTTCTGTGGTTAACTTCAATCATATTTACTGAAACTAGTATTCTGCTTTATTTAGCTAATATATATCTAAAGCCTAATCTTTCAAACTTTCTTTTGCGTTTGATTCTGATCATTTGTTTTTTTGACCAATACTAACGTTTAATCAAAATGCATCTTTATTGGAAAACTTTTCAGTATTTTCCATAATTTTACTGGAAAATGATGCTCTTGTCTAAGAAATTTTGGTATGTTATGGTAATATTCTGCAAAAAAATTCATTTCATAAATTGTCCTAGATGTAATTCAGATATGAAAGGAATTATGAAAAAGAGTACAAAAATTGGTTTTAGATTTATTTCTTCTTATAAATATAAAGAAAAATGTCCTGCGATGATAAATCCAAGTGATAGTACTTTATTAGAAAATTCGAAAATACCCCATAAGGATATATTAACACTTCTTATACTCTTTGTTTTTAAAATGGAAAATAACATATTCTTTAAAAAGAATTAATAATTGGCAAGGTAGGAGGAATGAAGCAAAAATGTCCACAGAAACTTTATTTGGCTGGTTCAATTATTTCAGAGAAGTGGCTGAAATTCATGTTTCCCATTGTTATAAGCCACTTGGAGGTGAAGGTTAGATTTTATTTTAATTATTTTATCAGTTATTTGAAAATAAAAAGGAAACTTCAAATTGATGCAACTTAATTAATATTTTTTATACTGAATAGAGTTGAGTTTGTAAATTTGAAATATATTTAAGATAGTTTTTAAGCTAATGTTATATTAGTATGTATAGATGCCAACTATATATGATGGACAGTTGAGATTTAAGAAGTCAGAGATACTGGAATTTGATTGGCAACCCAGAATGTGTGCCAATTGGTGTAAGAAACAGTGGGAGTCTCATCCGATTTCAAATTGCTAAAATAAAAAAAAGTCACAATCATATTAAACTTTCTAAGTGTTAAAATTAAAGGAAACTAAGTAGAAAAATAATTACATTTAATAATATCAAGTTAAAAATGAATAAAATAATGAATTTCAGTGATTTACGATGGAATGTTACAAATCATTACTTCATAAAAGTAGACAAATCTAGAATAATTTTCAAAAAATATAACAATTCTATAATTTTGTCTATTATTGGAAATTTAAATATTTAACATACTATTGCCTGCAAAAAATAATTAAAATAAAATTCTTACTTTTATTTTTCATCTGACACTCTACATGTACAACAAAATCCAAAATGAATATAAAAGTTAGAGTTTAATTTCTGGAACAATGTCCATTGTAAAATACAAAACGAATATAAAAGACAGGATTGAAATTCTGTCACTATATCCATAGCGAAAAACAAAACGATCTGACAGTATTAAAATGTTGGCACTATATCCACAGTGAAATAAAAAATAAATATGAAAAAACAGGATTTAAATTGTTATGCTTTGCATACTATAAAAAAACGTCAGATTGAAACATTGACATGCAAATTGAAAATGGCAAAAAATTTAAATTGTGTACAAGTTTTTTTCAGATATGGAAATGATGGATGACATCCTATGACGCATTCTGCCGCTTTGTTTGGTGACAAATCGCTTTTGCTGATTTTTTGGCAAGGATAAAATAAATTTTACCAGGTTTGGCGACTTTTTGCGCTGGCGAGCTGAGACCGTAATACTCAGTTTAGCTCTTGTGTCATTTGAGTTAGCAGCTCACAATAATTTTCAAAAATTAAACAGAAAATTTAACAACAGTATAATATTCAGCCTATTCTTAGGTGCTAGTGGGGACTATAAAATATGCCAAACTAGTTTATTGCATCAAAATGTTTTCTTGCTTGTGTATGATGTAATATGATTGTCTACGTATGAGTTTGTTTTGTGCTAGTAATCCAAGAAGCATTTGATTACCATTTAAGCTTTTGAAGTTGATGATTTAGTGTTTATATTTTAAAAGCTGATTTTTTTTAATATTTGCAGTGAATTTTTATTTTAAATTTCTTAAGTAAAACTTATTTTGAAAGTTTATAAAATAAATTTATTTTCATGTTGTTTTTATTATTTTTCTTGCAGAGTAAGTATGGTGGCATAGTGATTCCAAGAACATTGTTGACAGAATTTTTGGAGGTCATAAAATTTATCTACTGTGAAACTGTTGCCAATGATTCTGCAAGCAATGTTTAGGTGAGTTATTAACTAAATAATGTATTTAGTTAATATTGCTTTCATTATATAATATTTTATGTTATATATTAAGTACAGTTTATAAATATTTCATATATATTTAATTAGATTGATCCATAATGATTACATTAATTAATTAGGAATTCTACTTTTTATAAAAATATATGTTTATAGACTTAGCTTCATTGCCAGATCTATTCAGGATTAGACTGCACTACACTGAAATTTTTCTGAAATGTGCACCACTGCTCAGTTAATTAAAATTCAAGTTTTCATAAATATCCATTAGTTTATGTTATGGATTTAGCTTTATTGCCTGGTTTAATACAGAGCTAAATTGCTCTACACTAAAGCTTTTTTAAGGTGTAGATTAAAATAGATTATAAAAAGCTAGATTGTACTTCAGAATTTTTTTCAATGTGGGTACTTCTACCCAGTTAATTAAACTTCAAGTTTTCATAATAATGCATTTCATTTATGTTATAGATTTGGCTTTGCATGGTTCTGTTTGGGGCTTGGTTGCTCTACACAGAAATATTTTTCAGGTGTGCATTACTGTCCAGTTAACTAAATTGCTAGTTTTTATTTAAAAAAAAATAGTTTGTTATTTACGTTATTGATTGATTTTTATTACCCAGTTGTCACCCACTGTAGATTGCATGATACTTTGTTTATATTTGTTTATTATTTAATCTTTGTGTAATTAATTTTTAATTATTAGCATTTTAATATTTCAGTAGTAGGTAATTATGATGAAGTATATGAATTTTAAAAGAATGTGATATTGCCATGTTTAAATTTGAGGTCAGGGCTTTGAAAGCTGGAACTTGCACAAAGTGACATACTTTTAAGTTTAATGTGATAAGTGTGCAATGATTAGCACAAAAATTGAAAATTATTCCAAACCCACACATGACCCTGGAACTTTACCCAACATTCAAGCTTATGTTTTTATAAAAATTTCTGAAATCATCACAAATCTTTATATCAATAGTAAATAAAAAATGACATATTGAAAACATCTGAAATTAAATGTCAAGAGCATTCCTAAAAATATGTTAAAGAAATCTGATCATTTTTCTGTGATGGGGAAAGTAAAAGATTATATGAAGTTTCAGGCAAACTTGCAGTTATGATGGAAATTTAACTAATTCTACATTCATAACGTTTAAAACAATCATTATATATGACTGGATGTTATAATCTACTATACAATACATTAATTTGAAAATTTTCAAATTAATATATTGTTGTAGTAGATTATAGCATCCAAATTTCTATAATATCCAGAAAAGCTGGAAGTAACCTTTTTTTGTGTATCCTGTAAAAAGTAATAGATTATGAAAATTACTTAGATGTTTTTAGTCTGTATTAATTTTAAAAATTTTCTTCAGCACTAAAAACTTTAATCTTAGGCAATACTTTTTTACTTCACCTGTGCCAGTAATAAAATTCATACTACCAAACTCAAACAAAAAAAAAATTAATTGTAATACTTTTGTATACTATTCACATTCATGTGATAAATGATCATTAAGGTTTAATTGTATGACTCATCACTTTGGAAAGTCCTGAATTTAATCCCATCCATTATTGAGCAGATACAAATAAGGACAGAGGCAGTAATTTACATCAGATATTAAAAAAGCATTACAACAGATTTCAGCTGTCCTCTGAGGAATATTAAAATATAATTTTAAAATATGCATACCAATAAATTCTAAAGTCTATTACAGGCAAGATAATGTATAACTAAAAATATTACTCTTATTTTCATCACAATAATTTCTATTATTATACTCATGAATTTGTCAAGTAATTAATGCAATTGCAATATTTTTTTAACTCAATGAAGTTATCTACCCATATTAATATTTCATCAACAGTCCAGATGTATATTTAAAACATTGACCAAAACATCATTGCATCAACCAAAATAAATGTTAATTTAATAGACTATGTTATAAAATTCCAATAATTGTTCCAACTTTTTCCAGCCAAATGTTACTTCTATATCAATAATTTATTTTGCAATGCATGACTGTTGTTATTATGAAACATTTTCAAAAAGAAGTGAACTTTTATTAATAAATGGACATTTTCAAGTGATTTTCTAGTCCTGTTATTGCAGTTACTTCATGTAACATTCAGGTGTTGTACTTTTACTTGGCCTTCACTATTCATAACACCTTTATATTTTGCCAGATGTGTAGGAAAAAGTTTTTACAGTGGTTGGTTCGTATCTTCATTGATATTATCGTTTACTGGGGGTTTTTCTTTTCTTTTTTACTTTTTCTTTATATTGTTTTGAAATATTTGTTTTTCATTCATGTTCATAATTTTACAGAAATACAATTTTCTCCATTCTGTACTTCATTACATGTCTATCCATGATCTCTGGCATAATGCATGTGATACTATTCTTTCCACCTTCTAATTTCTCATTATGTGGAAATAATTTTAAAAAATTTTTAATTACAAGTACTTGTAAATAAAGTAAATTTCTTTATAAAATTTATGACTTTTTTAAATTATCACTAAAAAATTATCTTTAATCAGTGTAAAAATAGATATTGTAAAACAATAATAAAGAATGTGCAAATTTTGTGTAAAATGAAGTATGATTGATGAATGTAATTAATAGTTTAATACATTAATAATAAAATGGTAAATTAAAGAATTTCAAAATGAATCATTAATGTAGTTGAATAAAATAAGTTTCTGCTTGTTTCTTATAAGAATAAAATATTAAATGTCAAATTAATGAAACATTATTTTGTTTTTAAAAAAGACCTCACAAATAACTTTTTTAATTTTTTCTATCCTAACAAAGCTTTTAAATTTAGGATATACTAAAGTAAAGAAACTGAATAAATGCTCTACAGAAGATTTTGAATTTGTCTTCTAATTAATTATGTGTAAGCATTTTATTTAATTGGTTCAAACATTTTCTAAAAATCTAATAAGGATAATTCTTATTTTCAATATTTTTATTTTATGCAAAAAGTTTCTAACCTCAGATAGTATGTGAAATAAAAAAAAAAATTCTTGAATAATTCTATTTAAGCTTATGATTTTAATATAATGAGCACCACTGCAGATAAATATTCTTCCTGTGGTGCATAGTTAAGCTATTATTTGTTCCATATCATTTACTTCTTTTGCAGAATGTTGACCCAAACAATTTGCTATATTTAATCTTTGATTTTAACAATTCTTGCCTATTTAGAGTGAGGCTACAAACTTTTCCAAGAATTGACTGCTTATGAAATACAGCAATATTTTTTGCATTCATTTTATCAAATAATTTCAATATGGGCTGAAAACCTATCAACCAATCAATATTTCTTTCTTTCCAAATATAACAACTTTGTTTTATATTGTGTTATTAATATCAGAGTAATTTTTATGTATTAATAATTTATATTCTCCCATATTAATATTTTTAGGTTCTCATTTTACAATCGATTATGCAACTAAATAATTCAGTTTTTATAAAGATTGAGTGTAATGTGCATGCATTTATGGTTATATTGGTCTTAGTTATAAATTCCTTTTTTTAGTTATTTAATTATATAGTGTCTAGAAATTTTTTATTTAAATCAATTTTATCATTTATTTCTATTTGCATTGTTATTTAATTATTCTGTTATATAATTATCTCTTTACATAATTATTGCTTATTTACTTTATTCATAATTACATTTTATTATTTATCAAATTGAAATAAATGATAAATTTTAAATTCTAAAATATGTTTTTAAAAATTGTGACACCTTTATCAAATTTCCATTGTAATGTAGGAGTATTGAAAGGAGAACCTTGAATAGGAATGTTCAAGATGTTATGAATAGGAATGTTCAGGAAGTTAATTTTGGCAGTTTATTAGGAAAATCTTACATCAGTTGGTAGGATTTACCTGAAGTTCCAGATAAAGTTCCTATAAAATATTAGGTGAACCATTTATTATTTACTTAGTGAAAGCTATTTTGTATACATTATGAAAAAGCAATGTTATACTTTTATCTATGTTTTAAATTTGCATAACTGTAATCACCTTGATTTTTATAGGTCATTTATTTTGAAAAAACTTCATTAATACTACTTGTAACAATAAAACAGTTTAAAAACAATGATTATTGTTGAATTGAAATACTGATTTGCTATCTTCAAATTGTTGCTTTTATTAGTATGTTTTTAAAAATTATCATTTAAATTGTTTTCATCAAAGCTCCAAACAAAAATATGTAATAAATTATTAATAAAAAAAAATCCTAATTGTTTGGTATAAATTTAATATAGACATCTTAATTGACAATTCTTAAATAGTAAAATTCATTGCAAACAAAGAGAAAAAAAATGGCAAGCACCTAAAACCTGCACTAATAAAAAATAAAATTACAACATATTTATTATTATGGAAGAAAAATTATTATAGTTTTTCCAAAAGAAGTGCAACACTGAAAGCAAAAGTGCTTAAAAATTGCAAGCTCAGTTGTGAGATGTTTGCACTAATGTGGCATATTATGCTTAAAAATATTCTGTGATTTACAAATTGAGTTGCAAAAATTTGGAAATGATTTTAAGAATACAAGATATTGAAATATATTCACTAGTAAACAGATTGCACCGTAAAAAAAATCCATTTGACAACTTTCCAAGCTTTTATTAGGTTTAAATTCCAATTTAATTTGAGATTTATTACATTTTTAAATTTAATGAATAATATATTAGATTTTGAGGGTTACACACATGATATATATTGTGGGCTGTGATTATTTTTGTCTACAAAAGAAATTAAACCATTAAAAATTAATAAAGAATTTTAAATTTCTGTTTTCATTCAATTTAATATATCTTTTATTTGTGGTATAATTTATAAGATAGTACAAATATTTTGAAAGCTAAATTAACTTAGTGAGTATATATAAATTACATTCATCAATATGTATTTTTAACATTTTCCTTTTTATTTATTTTTGAAATATCTTACATTTTTTCTTAGTTAAAATTGTGCACAAATAATACTTTAAAATTTTATGGCTATATTACTTAAAATTTTTAAAATATTTTTCTAAAGTTCAGCATTTATGTTAATCCATTTTTTCCAGAAATTTCTGTTACTCAATTTTATGTTAAATATTTTTTGATTGTATTGCCATATTTAATTGTTATTATTTATGTTAAATTGCTTATTTGTGGAGTTACTTAGCAAAATTCAATGCAAAAATATTTAAATTACAGATTTAAAAAAATTTATGTATAGCTTATATTTTGTTTTTTAAAAAATATACTTTCAGTCACTGTTTCTGTATGATTATGTATTAAAAATAAAGTATGGTGATTTTTAACCTTTATATCAATAATTTAAAGAAATTTGAACATATATGCTCTTTTGGGCAGTTATAAAAAGCAAAGTGACACTGCCTGTAAATGAAGTTAATCATTGACTGTATTAATTGTTATTAATCTTTGAGGACTAAAAGAGTTAAATGTCTTTCTCTCTTTCAATTTTAGATTTATTACCTAAATAAAAAAGAAGAGTTCTTTCTGCTGTGTAAAAAGAATCTTTTAAAAAAAAGCATTAATGCAGTTTTATGTGATGTAGCATTCAATAAATAATTTCTTTTGAAAACGAGTAATTGTTAGATAGGCTAGTTATTTTCAGTAATTAAAAACAATCGATTTTGAGGCAAGATAAAGTACTTCTCTGCCAGGCCATTTAAAATTGATTTGAGAAAGAAGACTCAAATTGCAAGCATTAAAATTTGTGCAAAAAATATTATTTCTCTTGCAAAATTGAAGAAAACTTCATAATAGCAAGCTTATAATGAATCTTCTGTATTAATATATATTTAAAAAAATAGTATTATTAAATAAATGTTGTATTTTTTTTTTTTTGTGTGTGTGTGTGTGTGTATGTTTTTTGTGAAATGAATGTTGTGTGTTGTTTCAGTGTTTTTTTTATTATTATTATTTAAATATAAATATGAATTTTTAGAACTAAAGATAAAAGTGTTTGCTGATAAAAAGCTTTGGTCATAGCAGATACTGTTATATACAATAAATTTTCACTACTAATAATCCTAATATTTTGTTTAATGGCTACAGTTAGACTACAGTGATTAATTTTAGAGTTATTTATAAAAACATACTGTAAGACTAATGTCATTGAATGCTAAGGAAAAAACTTATTGCGGAATGTTCTAAAATCAATATTTCATTGTGTTCAAAATTGTTATATAAAATGTGTAAACTCAAAACTTAGTCCTCTGTTTGTTTATCTTAATATTGAAAATAATCTTTACTTTTAAAAATTGCATTCTTGTTTTGATTTATATTTAATAAAGTATGTTGTATTTTTTATTTATAATATTTGATATTTTTAAATATATTTTGTTTTAATTTATAAAAAGTATTTTTAATTAATTTATAGAAATGTTGTATATATTATAATTAGAAGGAATCTTGTACATATAAGTAATCTTGTATATTGCTTGTTTATAATAGAATTATAAACTGGCAATTTATAAACATATTTACTTTTGTTTGATAAAAAATCTATTGTAATAAGAAATCAAAAATTAAAACAATATTTACTTTTAAAACTTTGATCTTTATTTAATTGAAATCTATGTATTAACTTATTAAATCTATACAGTTTCATCATACTTTTCTGCAAGTTTTAATATCTGTTTCAGTTTGACTTTCCTAGCTGTGATTGAAAGACCATTCACATTGCACTGAATAATATTAAAAAATTTACTATTGCAAGTGCAATTGTAAATTTTTTAATATTATTCAGTATAAGTAAGAAGCTAATTTTTTGGCAGAATCTAAACCGTGTCCATGCCCATTGTTATTCTGCACAACAGGCAATGCAGTATGAAAGCTTGAATTCAGGTCAGATTTCATAGCATTGGGAAAAGATTAGCTTTGATTGATCCAAGGGCCTGAAGCACCAAAGATAAGAAATTTAGTCCTGTCTACCTGTTCTCCAAAGCCATTTTACTATGTTGGACATAGTAAAATGGCTTTCATGATTATAGTGGTCCTACCAGGAGTTAAACTCCCAATGTTCTTTGCCCATTCTGTCCAGGAACACTATCCTACCACATTAAGGCAGTAAGCAGGACTTGGGGGAGTAAATTGAGGCTAAGTGTTCTTTGAAATTTTTCTAGATTTTGTAATAGCTGTTTTAACAATATTGTGGTGTATGAGAGTGATTTGCAGTCTCTTTAATAAGAAACTATTGCCTTATTAAATATTACACTAATCTGTATAATTATGGTGCACAGCATAGAATTTCTGCCAATCTCCACTCTTGGCATTATAATAAGAATTAAAAGAACATTTTCCTTGGCAAGAGAGGTAAGACATCTTTTAAATGATGTAGAACCTCATTCCTTAAACCTTTTTTTTTTTAAAAAAAAAAAAAAATGCTCCATTGAACAAGTACATTTTCATACAGAACTTTGGTTCAAGGTGTGTAAAGCAGCATATTTACAGGAACTTAGACTATTCGACTGAACTAGACAAATGATTCTTGATACAAAACAAGCATCCTGATTTTGGCACTAAAGGTGTACACTGATGGTAGAAAGGAAGATGATTGCGCTTCTGGAAATAGCACGTATATTGAGACACTTAATGGTGCATTTGATCTTGACAACAATTTTGTTTTTAGGTCCGAATTTGTAACAATTTATGAGAGACTTCACTTTATAGAATTGTCCACTCAATTAGTCTTCAAAGACATTTGAATTTTATCTAATTGCCGTGCCTCTATTCAGCATCTTTCTCATTAGGAGACTGTTGAGGATGTGACAGGCCTAAATATTCTTGATCTTCTTGTTCGGCTTTCTGATAAACACTACACTTTCAGTGAGTCCTGTCTCATGTTGGTTTCAATTGTTATGAAGTTGCTAACAGTTTGGTCAAGTATATACTCTGCTGACACTCTTGATGACAATCTCAGCTTAACTTACTCAGAAATCTCATGAATCAAAAAGACTGAATGAAATATTCTATGGAGAATCCCTCCTGAATATATTTGTTACTTTAGGAAAAGACTGTTGTTGCCACCAGCTCAATATTTTAAGGAAAATGCAGGTGGCTCTCTCATACTTTTTGAGTGGCCACATCAAATCCCTTACATATTTTCAATGAGAGTTGAACTTTCTGGAGTGTCTTTAGTGCCAGAGTTGAACAGGTCTTCCCTAAAAATATTCTCAGGTGCTTGGGTTTTATGGTTCCCAAGATGTTAAGGGACCAATACCTGCATTTTTATTTTTTAGAAATTTTTGATTTTTTTGAAGTTGGTGTAGCAATGGTATTAGAAAGAATAACAAATCGATAAAAAACAATATATAAACATATTTTTTAAGATATTGTTTTTATAACTATTTAATTATAAAAAATGTTTGTTTTCATTAGTTAAAATTTTAATGCTTATATCTAATTGATTGAATTTTTATGTATACAAAATTTACCAAAATACTTGAAGAATTTAGAACAGTAAACAAACTAATAAAACATATCTATACTATTTAATATAATATATGTATGAAATTATTAATTCCTTAATATTATGACAAATAAATTTGTAAATTTTATTTTACCTGATTAGTTTAATTAGTATGTTATTTAATTCATTTTAAGTACTCTAAATTAATTTTTAGTAGAAACTTATTGAAGTAGGTAAAAGCAGTTTCAAAGTTATTTATGTCTGTGCATCTTAATTATTATAAGAAAATCATATTAAATTGATAATATCCATAAAATTGCAATTTTGTGATTGATACCCATTAAATAACTAAATAAATATTCAATCCTAAAGGATTAAATAAATATTGGATTCTAAAAAAGTTTAATGCTTTATGGATAGTGTGTTATAGATCTCTAACTTAAAAAAAAAATTATGAAATTGATAGAAATTATTTATTATACAAATTAAGCTTTATAATAATCAATTTACATTTTTGTATGGTATGAGGGCTTTCTTTTGTTTGTTTTTAATTTCCTTTCAGAAATATGTAATTTAAGAGTCACAGCTTTGTATGAAAACATTGCTTAACTTTTGTTAAATTTACATGATTATACTGGGAATTATTTGAATTTATGTGATTGTACTTGAGAAAACTTAGTACTGCACTGTAATTATATTGTAGCATTTTGAATTTTTAAATAATATCTGATATATACTTTTTTTTTTTACAGATCAGTGATTTAAGATTAATTTAATTAATCTGAATCAAATTGTTAGGGCTGAAAAACAAAGATCCAGTCATGTTAAAAATTATATTTAAAAATATTAAAATTGGTGAAATTACATAATTAAGGAATTGTATGTTTTGACTGTTTAACTATTGGTTGTTTGAAACTTATAATAAAATTAAGGTTTATAGATTATTAAAATATTCCTAATATCAATAATATAACTTTATGATGTAAAGAAAATCTTAAAACATTAGAAATAATAAACTTCTTTTTCTTTTCATCATAAAATTATCTAAAACTTTTTCTTTTCATAATAAATTTATCCAAAGCTTAATCCTTTTCTAAACATATCCTTATAATTTTTTCAGCACTGGTTGTAAAAAAGAACTGTGAAAATCAGAGAGCTTCACTTTACAAAATTTAATTGCCACACATCTAGAATATATAACCAGCTCTGAGAGAATTTGCAGTGACTTTAGAAAATATCCATAAGAAATTCCTCTAAAGAAAGTTAGTTATGGTGAAATTATTAAATATTCAATTTATGAGACCAGTAAGTAATTTTTTTAGATAAAGTTACATTTATGAGAATATAACTAATCCAATAAGAATTAGAAAAATGCATTTGCATAAATAATTTAAGATTTTTCTGATTGTGTTTTCTAAATTTCTAGGTAAATAATATTTCTAAATAAATTTTAAATTAAAATTATATTTAAAATGCATTTTTTAATTTCTCTTGAAAATCATAAGTACAACAAATTTTAAACTTTTAATTTTCTGTTTTTGTGTTTATAATCTTAATGATTTTGAAATCTTTTTACTATTTTATTGCTTTTAAATTTGATGAAGAATTTTGATATTTTATAACATTGAAATAGGCATAAATTGATGAATTATTGGGAAAAGTTTATTGCTGTTTATTGTATACCTGACAAAATTTTGTTTTCTTTAAAATTCTTCCATTGTTACAAATTTTAATAAAGAAATAATGGAAATTTAAAACATTGTTCTGAAGCATATTTAGTTCTAAAAATAATTGGAAAATCTAATTATGTGTATGATAATATATGTTATTTATTTAATTTAATTAGCAATAAATAATTCGTGTTTAATATACATTAAAATTCATTCTAGGTCTTTTATTTCTTTCAAGTTAAACACTTAATACAATGCATCATTTATTTTTTTAAATTTATTTTTAAAATAATGTACACACATTCCACGAACATCCTACAAGTCCATATTTTTTTTTTAAATTGCTAATGGTTATAAATTTTAACTTTAAAGATTCACACATTTTCAATTTGTTAAATAATATCTGTGATATTTTATATTTAATTTTCTTCAATTTACATATTGAATTCAAAACTGTAGAATGTTTCTGTTTAGTAAAATTGGTATTAAAAAATATAAAAAAAGGCTATTGAGCATTGTTTTTTTAATATTATTTTAATGCTTATAAAAAGATCAACATTGCATAAATTAGATGCTTGATATGCAATTAGATATAAGAATCATTTTAATTACATGACTACAAAGCATTCACAATTTATATTTATTAATATGTAAGGTTCATAATTATTTAATTGCATTTTATATTTTGTAAATTTTATATCCGACAAGAAAATAAATAATAAAAGTATCAAGCTTGTGCGTTTTTAAATTGCCCGAGAAAATCTGATAAGGTTTTCTCTGCTGCATTAAAGTTACTTTAACTGAAGGAAATTAATTTGTAAATGAATAAACTGTTATTACCTTCATAACTAAATATAAAATATTATTATCAATAATAATATTATTGATGTACTATCACATCTCAAAATGCTACAGTTTTTGCATAAATGTAAAAATATACAGATTATTCATTACTTTTGTGTTATTTCTATCCAAAATCAATATTTTCAATAAGTTCTTGTTACTTTTTATAAAAATAATCATAATGCTCAGTATTCACCGAAATAGAATTGTGCCGAGATATAATGCCAGTTATGAAAATTGTCAATAATAAAAAATATAAATTAATGGTTAATTAGGCATATTTACTGTACACATTTAATAAACCAAAAATATGAAATTGTCATCTAAGAGAAACATTTTTAAAAGATATCTTTATTAATATAAAAGTATTTATTATATTTACATAATGTATCATAGTTAGAAAATCAATTCTTATTTAATAAATGGATATAAGAATATGATTTCAAGATTTGAAATGTTTTGCTATTGTACCTTCACTAAGTTAAAATAAATATTAAAAGTAATCAAACATATTTTTCTATAACTATGAGCATTTAATTTCAATATTGTTTTAAACTATACTTCTCTCATTTGTATTAGCACTGACTGATAAAAGCATTTTTTGAAATTTCACATTTTCAAAATTTTCAGCACAGTTTCCTTGAATTCAGTTTTAGAATTTCAATAAGTTTTCTTGTTTTTGCTCAATTTTGTATATGATTCCTTGAAATAAAAATTTTAATGCAAATATGTGTGAATATTTGTTCACAAGAATATAAATAGTTTTCATTAAATATAGTGTAAGTTCATTGCTATTTATTAAATAGCAAATGATTTTAAAATACACAGAAAGAATAGTACCTGTGAAATTCAATATGAATTCAACAGTAATACAATTGTCAACTTGAAATATTAGCTTTAATTGATGATAACAATCATAATGATCTATGCAATTTTTTAAAAAAAATCATCAAAAAGTTGTATAAAAGGGTAATTCAAAATGTATACTTTAATTATTTTTGAATAATAAGAGTAGCAAGAATAATACATACTTAATTTTTTTTCTTACTAACGTTAAGAAAAAATTACATTGCACATGAAAAGCACTTTACCATTCTTTCTGTATTCATTCAGTGTTTTGATTATATTTATAATCTATGCTATTATATTTGATTTGAAACTGAAACTAGTACCTTTTAAAGGCAGTAAATCACAATTTTTAATATAATAAATTGTGAAGTGTTTTTGCATTCCATTTGTAAAGTATAAGATATCTTAAATCTTATAGAATTATAATTTTAACTTTTGAATTTCACAATTTATTTCTAATAATCCATTTAAATATTTAACCTCAGATAAATAAAAATAATAATTTTCATTTGAATTGATTTTAATATTTGTTTAAAAGACATGTTATTTGTCAAAAATTTAGTTTCTAATATCATAATTATTCAAAATACATTATCTATTAATATATTAAGATCTTAATGTATATATATATATATATATATATATATATATATATATATGTTGTATCAATAAATTAAAATTATGTGCTGTCTATAATCAAAAATTATGCCTATTACACTATTACATTCTTATATTACCTTTGAGAAAAAGTCCCTTTCTCAAAGAAAAAATAAAGTGATTTTTTCCAACTTTATAAAAATGTTTTTGAATTAAGAGGACAATTCAGTAGATGGTTTTCCAAATAAATTTTAAAATGCAGCAATGCATTAACACATAATCAATAATTTGAAAATAAATTATCATTTGAGCAATAATTTGTTCTTAATTGACTGAGTTATGACACCAGTATGGAATTTTATTCACTGTAATACTACTAAATAATATTGTTTCAATATTATTGAAGGCACTATTTTTTATATAAATTTTTTTATATATATCTGGAAATATAGTTTCAAAATATTAATTCAGAAGCCTATTTATTTAAATTATAATTTTTTAAAATTGCTACACCATAAAAATCTAATTTAAAAATATCAAATTTGCATTGCTAAACTGTCAAGATCAAAACATAATTAATATTTTCCATACAGGCACAAGTTTAGTTGTGTAAGGACATTTAACTATGTGAAGAAACCAATGCTACATATAGTGTCACATGGACTGCACATAATTAAACACATTTAAATTAATGATTGAAAATTTTTGCATATTAGTGTGTGAACAATGTCATTTAGCATTCAATACCATTAAATTTAGTAAGGAAAAAGACACAATGCTCTATGAAGATATCAGAGAATTTGATATACATAAATATGATTTTTATACAATTTCTCAAAGTGAGATGAAGTCTTTTATTTGGAGATAATTAAGTTCTACATAATATTTATGTTATGAAGAACACAAGAATTTATTTTCTTTTTTGTATCAAAAATACAAAATGTGATAAGGCTTCTGAGAATGATCATGAAGTCACAAAAAGAAGTAAATGCAGAATTTTATAATACTCTCCTGAGCTATATTATTATAACTTAGTGCCAAACCATCGATCATGTCCTACTAATAGCTGCATGGGTATTTTTGATTGATTGTATTAATGTTCCAGTTGTTTCATTTCAATTCCTCATTATGTTGAAATTATTTCAGATTTGAGAACTAAATTTAATAAATACTTCTTAGATTTCAAAAATAATTTAATTTATGCTCATTTTCTTATATCCCGAGCAAGAGCTGAGTGGTTAGCGCTTCTGACTCCTAAGCTGTGGGGCTCAGGTTCAAATCCCAGTTTGGGCTTGGGTGTTTTTCTGTCCTTTCTTCTGAAATGATGTATATATTTGGCCCGTCCTTCAAAATGGTTTCTGGGGATATAGCAGGGATATTGCGACTCACCTCCGTGACTTGGCTCACAAGTGCTCACTGAGTGACAATGAAAGAGTAGCAGTTTACGACCTTGTTTTGACAAAGGGATGGTCACCCAGTGCCTACTGTTGTTAAAAATATATTTCCTTATATATATTCTGGGAACAATAAACTGGAAGTAATTAATTTTTTTTAATCAATTTATTTATGAAAGTGCTTTTTTCAAGGTTTGAAAATATTTTACCTTGTATTCCTAAAGAAATTGAATCCAGGTTTGTCTCAAAATTAAGACTATGTTCACACTACTTATCTGAAGCAGATTTCTTTTTTCAATATTTAAATTTAATAAAAATATATGGAAGAACAGACTCCTTTGCAAACACTTCAACAACTGTATTAAAATGGAAAAATTTTACCTACTTTGCCGACATTAAAAAAATCATTTGATTTCAAAAATTTTTAGTTTTCTCATGTGTGACAAAATATCTTATTGAATTTGTCATTTAGTAATAAGTACACTTCAATTTATTTCTTTTGTGTAATTTAATTTCATTTTCTTTTTGTTATATATAGTTTAAAACTAATTTCATATTAGAAATGTAATTTTATTGAAAGTAAGTGAATTTAAGTTTTAATTTTTTTTTCTTGATATTCACTATATAAGATTTAGAAACTGTTTGTTAGCTTCACAAGTTTTAGGATTACTGTTATAACTGTTATCAGTCTCAGCTTTAAGAATGCATTATTTTGTTTAAAAATACCCAAATTCAATGTAATTTTTTTATAAACAAGTTTTTGTGGTGGGTAAATTTCATTGACAAATGATAACTAATGTAATATATGATTTTTTTTATCTCACACCATTTAATTAAAATTCTTATAAAATGTAGCCTTTTTTGTTAATATTAAAATGCCTTACCACTGTCGTTGATAGTTAGGTTCAAAGGTGAAAGGAATTAATTTCTCCGAGCAAAGTTCATTGTAGCTTAGTAGTTGGGCTATACTCATTGTAGTGAAAGATCTTATGTTCAACTTTAACTATGATTGAACAATGAAATATGAAGCCCTGTGGTTTAGTAGTAGTATTTCATACTCCCAATTCATTAGTCTGATGTTTGATTTTCAGGCTGGACAAAGTCGATTCAGCCTTTCATCCCTTCAGTGGGTGGATAAACTGAGTACCAATCATACTTGGAAACTAAACACTGAGTGTTTCCCATTAGGCTGACCACCTAATCGGAGCATATACTTTGCTCCCCAGGGCCTCTTGGTCAAGAATACAGAGATGGGAATTGTAGGCCTTGTATATGTGTGGCCCACATGGGCTGACGAGCTGCAGAGTTTAGTTTTAGAGCAGTGGGAGATAGATGGTGTTTCTGTATAAAACCTGTGTGTTGTGATTGGAAATTTTCTAAGTTTTCTCTCTTATGACACATGAATGTAGTTCATTATTTAGAAAGCATCCTCCTGGAAAATACTCAGTGACTGAAGAACTGTCTTTTATATTTGTTTGTTAGGCATTGTAAGAAAATTTTCAGACCAAATTCACTTCCATTGAAGTGCAAGAAAAAATGCTACATCTATTCCCAACTGTTCAACCATGGATGGAATATAAATTAGATCATTTGCTCTAAACAGTGCCAGTTTACTGCTAAAGCACATTGAGACAAGAAGTTGTAAGTTTCATCAAGATCTGAACTATAGTGGGTTCTCCAAGGCCTAGTGATAGGACAGCACTCTTCAGAGCAAAACGTTCTGAATTTGATCCCAGTCACTCCAATAAACAGAGGAGAGTTGTGCTTCTGCTTTATATACACATGTCTGTTATGATATTTGCTTGAGTTTTACTAGGTTTTTTCCCTGAAATGCATGAATGTAAGCTCACTATAAAAAATTTTCCTAGAAGCAATTGATAGTGTGAATACTAAAATGCCTTGTGCTGTGAGTCTAATTTTTATGTGGTGTCAAAAATTTGAACATATTATTTTAGTGATTTTTTATTATTTAAGTGGGATTTGTGCTTTTGTACGATTTATATTAGCCATGATTTTCTTTACAAAATATTGTATAATTGTCAATTTTGCTTTCTTACATATCATTTATAAAAATTTATTATTAATATAAATTTTATGATATTTTTTAATTAATTACATCAAAAAATAATGAAGTTTGAAAAAAAAATTAATTAATTATCATGTGGAATAATGTTTATCTTCATACATAATTTATTGATTTTTTTGTGTGATAGTATTTTAAGCTAAATGAATTTTTAAAACTGCTGAACTGAAAATACTTACATAGGATTATAAGATTGTTATTAATAATTTCAGTTTTGTATTTCTTAGCAAGCACTTTAAGTCATGCCTTTTGATATACTAAAATAATTCTGTCTTTTATATTTTTGAATGTCTTTTTTATTACATCTGTGTTTCATAGTGTAAAGTATATTTACAAATCTCTTAATAATTATTAATATATAAGTCAAATAGAGGAATGGAATGTTGCAGAAAATATCATTGTTTCATAAAATTGTGTTTACTTCTAAACTCATTTATAATTTGTAATTTTATTTCCAATAGATGCTTCCTTCCACAACATCATTATAAGAAAACGAGATAATAAGAAAATCTAAAGGTCTATATCAATTATGACTTCCTTAGCTGGTAATTGTGCTTATTGACTTGTGTAAAAATACTTTGGTTCTAGTTGGAGAAATGGTTACATTAAAGCAAATTGTGACCTCATCAAGCTGTGTGATCAAGTGGTCTACTAAATCCAACTGGCATTGTAATAAATACTGTACTTCATTTATATATTCTAGTGCAAAAACTTATTAGCCAAGATTATGAAAAGAAAGTTGTAAAACATTCAAAGCATTCACTAAAAATACATTTCTGTGAAATTGTTATTCGATATCTGAAAAACAAACATTTTTTGAAATATTCTCTTGCATAAATTATTATGAATTACAGTCTGTTTTGAAATTAAAATTGGTATTTGGTGTTTGTAAATTTTAAGTAAATAAATAAAATTATTTTTCAAAGTTTTAATAGTATTTGAAAAAATACTTAATAAGCCATTTTTTAAGTTTTTTGCTGTATATATTTATTAATTGCTAATAAAGAATATCTTATTTGCATGTGTTGTCATCATTTTTCCATTTCGTAGTATTTCGCAACTTAGCAAATTAAATTGACAATTTTGTATCTGTGTATATATTACATGAATTAATATTACTTAAGCTCCCAAATATATGTATAAAATCATGTTGTTTGTTATGCATAAACTTATTGAAAAGTTTATTATAAATATATAATAAAAATTACTAAACCATTATATTTTATAAAACAAGATAAAAATAACATACAAACAGTTTCATTAATTTCTTACTGTGAGAAAGCTATTGTAAATTATTTAAAGGGTACATTAAATTTTTGTAAAATTTATGCCTTTACCATGTTATTTAATATTATTACTGAACAACATAATATAAGCTAATTGTATTATTGAAAGGAAAAGTTTATTCAAGAAAATGTAAATTTAAGTTATATACTCTTTTCTTAAATTGCAAATTTGTTTTTGCGAAGATCTAATACCTACAACAAAATTCAGACATGTCATTTAAAGGATTCTTAATAAATATATTCTCAAATTGAAATCTTAAATTTAAGAAATAAACGAAGAAAGTTGATTTTACAATTGCTCAATGTATTGGCTGTTCTAGAAACTTGTTTTGAATTTCCCATCTCCAACGTCTGTGACGTCATGAATCTGGCCGTGTATTCTAGGGAATGTTAATTGTGTTGGCATGGACCTGTGACTTAAAATAATCTCAAGAGAAAATACATTGATGTTAACTATCTTGTGTGTCAGTTCATATCACCGAAATGAAAGTGTACACGAACAGGAAATGTTTAAATGCGAAAACGCATTCTATCCTATAACTGTTTTTCTAACTCTAAACTAATAGTTAGCTTCTGACTTTGCCTAGAGGGGAATATTTGGGCTTCCTTTCTGCTTCACAACAAAATTTCTATTCGATTTGGCAAACGATTCTATTCGAGTGACAACGTAAAATAAACTTACAAACCCCTCTTATGTGGAGGCCCGGGACAACTTCCCCATGCCTTCCTTAATCAGGCTCTGCAAATAATTATCAACTAATTTTTTTAAGTGTTGCCTGCAATTGTACAAATAGTGGCATTCAAATCTTGCTTTAGCTTTGTCATATACCCTTTATAAATTGTAATTCTTCCATTTATAGTTCATCCTTATTTTAAAAAGTAAAAGAATAGTCTCATGTCATATAGTATATTTTTAATTCACATTTTTGTTGCGATTTTAATTTTACTTTCGATTGAATTTGGTGATACTTTCGATAAGATTTATATTTCGCTACTTTTTTAAAAATCTATAATGAATATCAATATTTTCTAAACTATTGTACCATGTATTCGATATCTTAAAACTAATTCCATACAAAATTTAATTCTTATATTTATAAAATCATTTAACAAAAATATACATAAATCATTTCAGAAAAGAATTTTCATTGATGAGAAAGATATCCACGAAGATAATGTGATTAACTGGAATTCGTTAAATTGCCTGAGATCTATTTTTTTTCAATTCTGATTCAGTTTTCTGAAAATTAATGTTCTTAATAACTTAAATCTCCTTTGTAATTTTTAATTTGGTATGTTTGAAAAAATGTTATTTTTTAAAAAAAAAAATAATATTTTTTCCTGGAATTAAAAAAAGACATTGATAGTGTGAAAACGCAGGAAATTCGCGTACGATTCATCTGGAACATTAATCCGAACAAACATCGTTCTGTTAAGATAATTCTAAACTGCGCCATTCATTCCGATTTATTTTTTTTAATAATCTAAATATGGTTTCACACATCGGTTTTAGAAATAAAGAAAACAATTGATTTTAGAACCTAAAATAAGTTGGAATTTTTGTGACTAATATTTTGATAACATTATCTTTCATCGCAGTTATGACAACCGAAACATTTATCACACATGCAACAAGGCAACAGAAAAGGAAGTAGAACTTTTGGTAACTGCACACATTTGAGTTTCAGCAAGGAAATCGAATAGTGAAAGAAGAAATAAAAAAAAAGTTCGAAGCGGAAACTCGTCTTTTTCATCTTCATTGGCGTTCACCAACACTACTTTATCCTGCCTCTGCTGTGTTAGCATCCTGTCGGAGGATTTTTTGCTGTGCCACTGCCCGACTCTTCTTCTACCCATCGTGAAACATGCTCCCCATCTCTGATTTAATTTCATCATTTATATCAATTAAGAGCAGAGGTTGGGGTTGAAGTTGGAATACTGTGTCGGATTTTTTAGACTCTGAAATACTGAGCTATAAAGAAGTGGAACTGTGTTAAATGAGTCTTTAAGCTTTCATTGTTTTTCCAAAGGTAAGTAATTTAGTTGATATGATTGATTTTCATTAGACAACTCAGAACTTCAAAAAAAAAAAAAAACTCTCATCTAAACTAAAGTTTGTATATTGTTTTTTTAATGTTTATAAGAAAGGACATTGTTTAAAAAATTTTTATCAATTTCAATTTCTTCACTTTGTTTAAAAATACATATTAACATGCATTTATTTTTGAATAGAAAATGTACCTTTAAAATAATGGAGCTTTGTAGGGTCTGAATTATCATAAAATGCACGAGCTTAAAATTGAGTTTTCCCATATTTGGATTGAAAATAAAGCGTTATTTATTTTATAAAATTTAATTTGATTATAAAGGTTTCCATTTAGAAAAGAAATATAAAAAAACATTCAATTATTGAGTTCTGTTTTTTCCATTATGACGTCTGAAACAAAACCTGACGCTCTTGTTTCGAAATGAGTTTCTGAGTTTGCTACAAACCACTATAACTACTATTTTTTGTCAATTCTGATGGTGTAATAATTTCAGAACAAAGATTTATTCAACCAAGAGAAACATTTTCAGATTTTATTGTGATGTTTGTTGTAAATGTTTATAAAATCTGTGGAAATACTGACTTTTTTTTTTTGTTTTTTTTTGTTTTTTTTTATTTTTTAGAAAGACTAATGTAAAATCTCTGTCATGTGCGCAAGTGTGTAGTTTTATTAAAAATTGTCATTTGTAGAGAATGTACTTAAATTTGGAAATTCTTTTTCATTATTTAAGCATTTATTTCACATATACTATTAAAAGGATTCAACAAATAAAATTTAATTAATCAATATAAAATGAAAAATTTTATTATTTTAAAAAAATCCTGTTTTTAACTTCCTTAATTAAGAATTATGTTATATTTTTTTAAATGAGTAAAAATTTATACTGAGCGATTTTTATGCATTAATATCTCTTTTCTAAATCATTCACCGCAAATATAGAAATTATCTTGAACCGTACTTTCTAATGAATCTGAATCCCATCTGAACATTTTCTAATATGAAACTAATTTAAAAATATTAAAATTATATTATGACATTGCTAGAAATTTCAGACAATTACAACTTTAATTGTAATTTATGATATGGAATCAAAAATTTTCCAAATTTTTATATGAACAATTTGTTTTAATATATATTACATATTTCATTAAAATAACTTAAATAATTATTAAAAATTTATCTGGAATTATTCTCTGCCCACATCTTTAAATATTATATCCTTAGTTTTATGATAATGCATCTGCCAACCAACTTGTCTAGTGGTCAGCTTGCCTGACTACGGATAGGAAGGTTCTGGGCTCAAATCCCGATTCAGGCATGGCTGTACTTTCTCTCTCTCTCTCTCTCTATCCTGTCTTTGTCCTTTTCTTGTGTGTGTGTGAATGAAGAATGAATGATGACTTCCCTATAAATGGGTCCCTATGGCATGTGTGAGGGTGCGATGGTGGCCCTCCCCCTGTGGTGCACCCGGGGCAACGCCTCGGCGGCTAAGAGGTCGCTGTTTCTGACCCGTTCCTTGGGTATCAGGGAACAATAGATTAATAGACTCTGTTGCAGTTGTAACTGTCTATAATCTGCCATTAGAAAAAAAAATGATAATACATTTGTGAAGAACGCTTGATCAGACAAGTTACGTACCATAAATTTAAAAAATGAATAAATAAACTGCACGATAAAATGAGAGCATAACGCTGAAATATCTTACAGGAGATTTGTATTTATAGTTTCATAAAAACTCTAAATTGTTAAAAATGTTTTATCTGTTAATGTTTTTTAAAGGTAACAATTTTACAAAATAATTGCTGTCTTACGGCCAGAATTACATTATCCTTTTGTGTGGACCATAGTTTTCCGTTGATATCAGAGCCAATATATTAATTTTAGTCTTTAGCTCAGAGCTCGACTCCCACCTTGGATGTGAATGTTTGTAGCAATATCTATTTTTAATTGTTAGTCCTGTTTGATGGTTGGTTGGTTAGGTTTAATGGCGCAAGGTCCATAGTCCTGTTTGATGGTTGGTTGGTTAGGTTTAATGGCGCAAGGTCCATAGTCCTGTTTGATGGTTGGTTGGTTAGGTTTAATGGCGCAAGGTCCATAGTCCTGTTTGATGGTTGGTTGGTTAGGTTTAATGACACAAGGTCCATAGTCCTGTTTGATGATTGGTTGGTTAGGTTTAATGGCGCAAGGTCCATAGTCTTGTTTGATGGTTGGTTGGTTGGGTTTGGCGCAAGGTCCATAGTTCTGTTTGAATAAGCCGTTCTAAGCAAAATTATTCGTAAAATGACTAAGAAAATGGAGCAGCTATTATTTTCGCAAATATTGAAAGAAATTCTTAATATATATTTGCAAGTTGTACTTGGCGAAATTTGGAAACTATTTTTCTGATCATTTAATAAGCACAAAACACTAAGTATTAGGACTCAAATTTCTATTTTAATTCATTTATACGTAAATAGCTTTTTTTCTTTTTATAATTTATTTAGCGTTTTACACATGCATGCTTTTTTTTTTTTTTTATCCAATTGGCGATACTTATATTTTCTTCGTACACTTGACATTGTAGCTCTTGGTTAGAGTTAACGAATTACAAAAAATAACAAGATTTAAATATTTATCTTTTTCAAAACTAATTAAGAAATTCCTATATATCAATTATAATTTGTTTCTCATCTATTTTAAAGTTTTCATCATTAGCATTTCTTCAATAAAATATTTTATCATCGCATAATACCCCTAATTTTATGTTTAAAATAATTTACTTTAAAATTATCTTTTTTTTACATATTTTAGAAAATAATGCAACAATAATCGAATTGCATAATATCTAAACTAAATATAAACCTGCTAGATCAGTTTCTGCTTATAAAATGGCACATTATCGTAATTTAAGAAACTTTAAAGTCATTTCTCGAAATATAGGCCGAGTTTGACCAAGGCAGGAGCAGCTCGAGTCCCTAAATCGATTAAAAAGTTTATTTTAATTGTCAATCGATTAGAACCATTTCCCAAATTGAAAGTTTGTTGTCTTCAAACACAGGAAGGCCCCAGGAGATGTATCTTTTTCGGGCCCTGGATATTGGACGTAATATTTCCGAAGCTGAAAGTAAATATAAAGAACCAAGAAAACTTTCGAAAAAAATAAATAAATCATTAAGGAAATAATATGAAAATGAGTGGTCCACAAAATATCTCTAAAGGAACAACGTTATCGACAACGAATTATCTCTTTAAATAATCTTGCTATACAGACTCAGAATACTACAGACTTAAATGTTCAGGCATTAGTAAGAATCGATATTCAGTTTATGTAGTGGTGTCCCTATAACATTAATATTTTCAACCATAAGGTTTGGAAAGTATTTTAAATGTCTGCAAAGAGCAAATCTTTGTTCATACACATTGCCTGAATTCATGGTTACTATCATTATGTTCCAAAAACTTAAAAAACATAAGATGATCTCACTAGTTTTGTTTTCAGTTATGTGAAACAGGTTTCAGTGTATTAATCTGGAGGAAACTATGTTGGACTTCTCTCATTTTGCTCAACTTTGTAGGACTGCTCATCTAGAAACATTTTTCTGAATTCAGCACCTTCCATTGTCATCAGAAATAGCTGATATGAATATTATTGATTACATATGAAATACCGTTAAATAACACAGGCCTACAAAAAAAAATTTTTTTTTTTGGTGCTTAGGATTTTAGAGCTGATTTTAACTACATTTTTATTGCTGCATCTAATTATGAAAGCAGTTTTTCTGTATCAGCTCTAGAGTTTTAGATAAATTCACTTATCTATCAATGCTTTTTTTCTATTTAGTACTTTCAAGTACAAGTGTTGTTAAATTTATACAGGGAAAGATTCTTGTATATTTGCCCTATTGTCAATCTTCTTTTGTAACCAATTGAATTTAAAATAATAATATTTAGGAAATAACTAATTATTATTTTTAAAAATTATTATTTTAATTCATTTATTATAAAAAGAAGACAAACAATATGAGATATATAACTGATTAGTTGACAAATTCTTAATAAATGGGATTGAATCCTACTTATTAGTGCTATCCAGTTAGTTCCATAGAAATCCGATAGATGGAGACGTCTGTCTGTCCACTATCTGAAGTGACCTTCAAAGCTTCAACCGCAGTTGAGAGTTGAGAATAGTTCGTGAATTCCGGCGGTGCAGATAGATAGAGGTTAGCGTCATATGAAATTTCTCATTAGTAACGAGTTCTTAAAAAGTAAATCTAAGCATTTGTGTTGTTGAATAGAAATAAAATGAGTTCAAGTAGAAGAAGCTGTGTACATCATCCTGATATTTTTTGCTACATATGAAAGAATACACGCTACTGGAAAACAGAAAATCTATTAGTGACTTTGTAAAGCGGGCTTATCTTGGATATTTTGGTGTTAAACTTGGTGATCAGGATAAAACCTGGGCAGCACATATTGTCTGTAAAACTTGTACAAAGCATTTACGACAGTGGACTACCGGGAAAAGGAAAAGCCTGAAATTCGGTGTACCAATGTTTTGGAGAGAACCAAAAAATCACTTTGATGACTGTTATTTCTGCCTAATAAATATTACTGGACTCAATCGAAAGAACCGTAATAAGTGGACTTATCCAGATTTAGTCTGTGCAAGACGCCCTATCCTTCACTCAGAAGAAGTGCCAATTCCAACTTTTCACCAGCTACCAGAACTCTGTGAGGACGCTTATTGTCTCTCTGATCAGAATTCTGATACTACTGAAAGTGACAGCGATTTTGAAACGATATCATCAATTCCTCAATGTTTCAACCAAGATGAGTTAAATGACCTCACTAGAACTCTCAATCTGTCGAAAGAAGCTTCTGAATTACTGGCTTCCAGGTAGAAGGAAAAGAATTTACTTGAACCAGGAACGAAAATTACATTCTATAGCACAAGGGAGAAAGATCTGTTACTTTTTTTATCTGAAGAACAAAATCTTGTATTTTGTCATGCTGTTAGAGAACTCCTGGTAAAAATGGGTCTTCCTGAATATTTTCCAGATGATTGGCGCCTATTTATTGACAGCTCAAAGCGAAGTTTGAAATGTGCTCTTCTACATAATGGGAACAAATATGGTTCAATACCAATTGCTCACTCAACGAAAATGAAATAGCAATATGACACCATAGCTTTGGTCTTGGAAAAAATAAAGTATCGTGAACACCAATGGGTGATTTGTATAGACTTAAAAATGGTAAACTTTCTCCTTGGACAGCAAAGTGGCCACACAAAATATCCTTGTTTCTTGGGCCTCTGGGATAGCAGAGACAAAACACAACACTGAGTTAGAAAAGAGTGGCCTAGGAGAGAAAACATGGATGTTGGGGAAAAGAATATCATCAACGATCTTTTAGTTCCACGAGAGAAAATCATCTTTTCACCACTGCATATCAAGCAGGGTCTAAAGAAGCAGTTTGTAAAGGCTCTTGATAAGAATGGATCATGCTTTGCATATATAGGGAAAAAAATGCCTCAGCTGAGTATGAAAAAAAATTAAAGCAGGAATATATGATGGCCCACAAATATGACAGCTGATTAAAGACCCTGACTTCATAAATTCAATGAATGAGATTGAACAAAAAGCCTGGAATTCATTTGTTTCAGTTGTCCAAAATTTTCTGGGTAAACACAAAGCTGAAAACTACAATGAAATGCTGAATAATTTCAGATCCCTTGGGTGTAACATAAGCATTAAGGTGCACTATTTACATAGCCACTTAGACCGTTTTCCTGATAATTTAAGAGACATTAGTGAGGAGCAAGGTGAAAGATTTCACCAAGATATAAAATGTATGGAGGATCGCTATCAAGGAAGATGAGATACTCACATGATGGCAGATTACTGCTGGACTTTAAAACGGAATTGTTCCAAAATACATTCAAGAATGTCACACAAAAGAAGTTTCCGAAATGTTCAGTGAGTAATTTGTTTAAATCATGACTTTTTCTGTTTTCTTTTGTATTTAATAAGCAACATCTATGTAATATAATAAAAATTCCCTGTTTAATTTGTTTGTTTAAACCATGGTTTTTCTTTTAAAATAGTGTAATGCATGATTCATTAAAATGTTGATATCTTAAAAATTCAAGCTGATAGGCAAAAATTAATGGCATATTTGGATTCAGCGCATCGAATTCATATAATATCACCTCCAAAATCTGTGGCACCAAAACCACTGTTGACCAGTGTAATCTGTGCAACAGTTTCTCATCACCTCGAAGATTCCCTGAAACATTTATGTGATGTTTTGCCTTTAAGATAATTTTGTATTAATGGAATTCATGTTGTGTCATACTAAACATTTATGCGTGCTTTAGAAGAATCTGTATGGCATTAAGTGAGTACTTTTTTTTTTTTTTTTTGGACATATCAGTGTGCTAGCGCATGCACATCAACTGCGCCTAAGCGTTCAAACGGCAGAAGGCACATGTATGTCAAGCAACAAGGACGTGGGTAGTCAAATGACACCCACAATATTCTATTAAAATTCCTAAATTAATATTTAATTGTTTTTTTAATTGTGTTATTTGTAAAATAAATGTTGCTGCTGTTGTCTATAATAGATGGTTTGTCTTCACTTTCCTAATTAATGATCTGAACTGTTGACACAGTGTATACAACAAAAATGTACTATATCAGTTTCGAATCTTATATTGTCATGAGCGTTTTTGTCATCTTCAGTATAAGAGAAATATTTCATAATTAAGTGTGCCAGTTTTTTTTTTTTTTAAATTTTTTTCTAATGGCAGATTGTAGACAGTTACAACTGCAACATGGTTTATTAATCGATTGTTCCCTGTTACCCAAGGAACCGAACAGCGACCTCTTAGCCGCCAAGGCGTTGCCCAGGATGCACCACAGGGGGTGGGCCACCATCACACCCTCACACATGCCATAGGGACTCGTTTATAGGGTAGGCATCATCCATACTTCATTCACTCACACAGGGAAAGGACAAAGACAAATAAAGTACATCCATGCCTGAACAGAGATTCGAACCCAACCTTCCAATCCGTAGTCAGGCACACTGACCACTAGACAAGTTGACCGCCGTGTTTACAGTATTAACAGTTTTTTTTTAAATTGGAAGGGATATATGTGATGTGATATGTTTTCCCCCCACAAAGTGTACACTTATGCAAAATATAACTGCTACTTTTGTTTTATAAAAGCATTCAACAGCTCTTAACTAATGTCATTCAACTTTATGCGCTCCTTTGTTTTTAATTTGCATACATAATTAATTTTTCCTCTTTGAATGTGTAAATTGTTGGTATAGTTAATTATACTTTTAAAAAATAGTGTTTTTTGTTTTCCGAACTTTTTATAATATTTGAAGGTTGAAATTTACTATCTTGTTTACATGAGATCTCAAAATATCAGTGCATTGTTTTAAAAATACGTCAAGGCTATTGTTAGTTGTACAATTTTTTTTTTTTTTTTTTTTTTTTTTTTGTTTTTGTCTAGTCATTAGTAAAAACTTGTAATAATTGTAATGAAAAAGAAATGGTGCCTTTTCAGTTTAAAAAAATTTCTCGTTTTCCTAAATTTCTGCATAACTATTATTTTAAACATGAAAAAAATTGGAAAAAGAGAGAGGATTTTAGTAAGTTTTAATGTTTATTTAAAAATTTCATTTTTATAATAAATTTTTTCCCTCTCTCTCTCTCGCTATTTATTTTTTTCTCCTCAAAATTATATCTATTTCATATTTCGCAGTTTTTTATGTTATAAAAATGCTGTTTGAAACGATTTCATATATTTTATTTGTAGATAAATACTTAATTTAAAAAAGAAATTAATATTTATGTTTAATAATCCTTTGTGTGTGAACATATTTATCCTTATTTTTTAATATCAGTTTTCTGATGTTATTTAATTATGATTTTATTGAAATCATTTGCTTCACAATATAACTGTTTTTATATAATTTTTCTATATTTCTTGAAATTTGTATAATTTTATTCAATTAAAAATGTCGATTAACAGTTCTGAAAAAATAATTATAAAACTAGGAATATTTTTCAAGAATATAGTTAATAAAATGCTTTTGTTTGTGCTTTTAAAAATATTTCATCTTATGTAACTATTTAAATCCAAAATATATCGATTTCAAGGCAATAAAGGAACTTATATTTCCTATTTATTTATATTCAGCACTTATATAAGTATTAATAAATATAAAACTAAAGCTAATAAACAGTTTAGCTTCAAATAGAAATAAATTAAAAAATGATTTTATAAACTTTTTCTCTTATTTACTTATTTTATTGAAATGTACTGGCTATGTTTTGTGTGTATCAATATACTTTAAACTATATTTTGAAAATGTTTCATTGCTCAATCTCTCTTTTATTTTACTTATTTGATTTAGTGATATAATAGTTTTGATTTGTATTCATATAAATTAAAATAATTTTTAAATGGATTTAAAAAATTTTTAATATATATTTATAATTTTTTTTTTTTTTTTTTTTTTTTTTTTTTTTAAGTAAATTAATGAAATGGGAAAATTATTCTAAGAAATTTGCTGATAAAGTAATTCATGCCAAATTTCTAAGTACTAAAAATTTATTTTTAATCATCTTGAAATTTATGTTGTAGCGCGAGTTCTAATTTTTAAAGTACATCTTTCGAAAAACTGTTTTTATTTAATTTGTAAACAATTTTTTACATCAAAATCATATAATTGCATCATGCCTGGGAGAAAAGATTCATAAAAGTTTTTATCTATTACTAAATATAATTAAACTCGTTTTATCAAATAATATTTAATTATATTAATTATTTTGAAATTAGAACGCATTTAAGTAATGAACAAACTCGATATTTTTAGAGACCGTATCGTATGTAACAATAGTAAAAATTCCTGCTATAAAAATATTACGATTGTTTAAGCACCGTGAAAATTTGGTTTATTTGGTTTTAATTGATATATGATACTGTATATTATACAGTATTAGTATTTGATACAGTATATTATACAATATCATACATATCCATAATGATATGAATTAGTATACTTTTAACTAGATATATGATACTGTGTATCTATTCATTTAAAAAATTGAAGACTCATTGCTAAATGTTTTCTCCTATCTTATGCCCTCCATCTTTCTAATCACACAGTAGGCTAAATAGACTTATAATTTTGCTTAGTTCCTTCGTTGCTCTTTTATTGGTCACTTTATTGATAATATGAATATTATGCAATACTTATCAAACAAAAATGTTCTGAATTAAAAAATGTCTGTGAAATTGAGAAGTGGCAAAAGAGGACGATAAAAGATAACATTATTAGCTATTTTATTGAGTGGCAACACTGTCGAGATATAAAGAATCATCAATTATTGGGATATTTTTCAATAATTGATATTTTTCAAAAATGTTCAGTACAATTTATTTTAGTTGAAAGTTACTAATATGAATTTGGAATTTGAGAAAAAGCGTGGAAGCAAAATAAACCTAAAAAATGTTTTCACTTGATAAATAACTAAAATAGTCTGTATTAATTACATTTCCTGTGTGTTAAAATATATATAATATATTCGATATCTACTAATTAAAATATAGATCATATAAATTCCATTGAAAAAGCAAACAAATATTTACTCCTGACTAACAAAATTTGTGGATAGAAAAACAAAATGATAAAATAAAAAAGTGTTTCTAACAATAAACATGCACACTTTTCAAGTGACTTATATCGCAGATCAAAATGCATTTTAAATATTTTAGAAATAATTAGAACGTCAGAATGTTTGTTAACTTAAGTAAATTTTATTGCATTCGCAAAAGAGTATGAATTTATTTTATTTATTTTTTATAAGCATTGTGTATTGGCATAATAATTTATTTTACTATATAAATTTTATTTTGATATAATTTTTTAAAAAATATATAAGAATTTTTATTATTTCACATAAAGTGTACACAATCACCGAAAAAGAACATCGTGAACAATATGGTCTACACCTCAAATTTCACCTGTAAGTAAAAAAAATAATAAATGCAAGATAAAATTTTTAAATAATGTTAGTTTTATTTAACTTAAATCATAAATATTCCTAGGTAGCTGTGAAAACATTTAAAGAAATGATCTAACTGTTATATATATATATATATATATATATATATATATATATATATATATACGAGGGTTACTCTGAAATTTTTGAGATACGCGCAGACGAGAATTTACAAAATAAAAATAACGGTTTAATTTTAAAATACAAAGTATTTTAACACAGAGGACGATTTTTTACTGACTTTCTTCAGCTTGTTTCGCGTAGAACAAATTTTAAACAGAAGAGAAAATGGAGTTGACGCGAAAACAGTTTCGCGCTATGATATTCTACGATTTTAAAGCAGGATTAAATCAAGAAGAATGCGTTCAACGGTTTCAATTAGCATTTGGTGATGAATCTCTAGCTCGTGTTACTGTATTCAGATGGCTTAGAGAATTTAGAAGAGGTCGCAATTTTCTTCAGGATGAAGAACACACAGGAAGGCCGCGGTCGGCAGTAATCCCTGATAATGCGTCTGCCATACGAAAAATGTTAATGGATGATAATCCCGCGCTGTACCTATCAAATGATACAGAAAGAACTTAACATTGGATCCGCAGCCATACACAAAATCATACATGAAGAATTACATATGAAAAAAATATAGTTTGCCATTGGGTTCCCCATAATCTGAGCACCAAAAAGAGGAGCGTGTCAGAAACAGTAAAGAAACTCTTAAATTGCTAAAGAATGGTGGCCACCGCATCATTTCTAAAATGGTAACAGATGATGAAACGTACATACCGTTTTTTGACGTTTCAACACGTCAAGAAAGCAAAGTATGGGTCTTTGAAGATGATCCCACGCCGACCATGGTGAAAAAACAACGCGCACTGAAAAAAGTGATGTATGCCGTTTTCTTCAGAATTACGGGATTGGTCAGAGCCATCAAGTTGGAAGGACAGAAGACAGTATGGTATACCACTAAATGTCTTCCAGAAATTCTACAAGAACTCAATGTTAGGGGACTAATGCTTCACAATGACAATGCATCTTCACATACAGCCGGATTAACAGTTGAGTTTCTTAAACAAAAACAAATTAAAGTGATCGAACATCCTCCGTATTTACCTGATCTAGCTATGTGCAACTTTTGGTTATTCTTTAATCTAAAAAAAAAAACTTACGTGGACGTCGTTTTCATTCAGAAAAAAGAGATTGATCTGGCTATAAATGCATTTTTTTCATCTATTCCAAGAAATGAATGGCTTGAGGCATTTAATCTGTGGAAAATTCATCTACAAAAGTGCATTGATTCTGGAGGAGACTACTTTGAACACACCTAAAATTTTGTAAGTATAACTTTAAAAACCTAGCTGTTTCTCAAAAATTTCAGAGTGACCCTCGTATAAAGCCTAATAATGTGTGGGATTTTAACTACAAATTTCTCAACATTTATATTTTAAATTGCTTGCATGGAAAAAGAAATTACTTTAAAGTGATTCTGATGTAAATGATTTTTTCCATTCGCTACATTTTCTGTTCCTGACACATAAAATTCTTTATTCTGAATGTTGCATTAAAATATGTACAGGTTTTGTTAATGGAAGATTTCTTTAAAACCTGGATGAAACATTATTGAATTAGTCACCATTCTGATCTTCTTCCTGCATAATTTTTTCTATAGAATGAAAGTTATCTTCGATCCAGAATAAAAATTTATTTTTTATTTGGCTTATAAATCTTAAACTCTTTTAATGGGTGGAAATATTGGAGAATGTTCAATATATCTTAAGAATTACAAAATGTACTCATTTTTTATTATTTTTATCTCTGCTTCAAACTGGAGCTTGAATACATCACTGTATTGACCAGTGATACTCATTTACTGTACTCTCTTGTTGGCTACCAAATTCTTAAAGTGTGATGCCAAATTTTAGAAATGCATATCGTAAACATTACAATACTTATTTTTTATTACGAGTTAAGTAATAAAAGTACTATTGTTCTTGTTGTACTTATTATTTTATTTCACATTCAAAATTATTATCATAAACTATTTTACGCTGTGTATTATAGATAACTGAACAACTTTTAAATATTTTTTGTGTAACGTTAAATTTTGAAATCGTTAAAAGTGTACTGCTACAAATAAAGGTTGAGGATCACTGAAGTAGACACTCGTTTTCATCAACTTAAAAAAAGGAACTAGTAAAATAGTTTTTAATATCAAAAATTTGTAGTATAGAAATATGAGTGTTGAATCTTAAAACTATTATTCTTACCCATAACTACTCTCTTTTTATAAATAATGTATTATGAGGAAAATCATTTAGTATGTTCTATATAAGAAACATATATAAAATAAAATTCACTGTTAAAAACAATTCTTAAGTTCATTTTATTGATTATAAATCAAGCAAAATAATCACATATTTTTTGGCTTCAAAACTACCTTTTTAAAAGCACATTTTTTCACTCATTATATTCATAGTTATTTAATGCAATACATTTTACATATTAATTACATATGAGTCATCGTCATCATTGTCACGACAGCCATTTGTGAACCTTGTCCTTCTTTAGAAGTCTTTGCCATTCTGCCTTATTTCCAAAAATCGACCTCCAGTTTTCGATTTTAAGTATGGCCAAGTCTTCTTCCAGACAGTCCTTCCATATCTTCTTCAGTCTTCCTTTTGGTCTTTTACAGAAAGAAGTGGCATAGAAGACCTTAAGAGATATTCTCTCTGCACTCATTACCAGAATGTGTCCTGCCCACCACATTCTAGACTGTTTTATTGATTTGATAATGTCTTCCTCTCTATAGATTTGGTATAGCTCAAAGTTACATCTTTTCCACCAGGTGTTATTTTCCTTAATAGCATCAAAAATAGATCTCAGGGCCTTTCTCTCAAAAATTTTTCTCATTGTTCTATCTTCCTTCATCGTCAAGGTCCATATCTCTGAGGCATAGGTTAAAACTGGTTTAATCAATGTCTTACTGCATATGAGCGTTCATGTAAAATATCCTAGAAGAAAATGTCATCTTCGTCAAATTTCAAGTCATCTCCATTCTGTAAGCCCCTTATTGTCTATCTTCAATTACGGTAGGGTTTTCTTTATGAAATCTGCAAGTCTAAATAGCAATTTATAAGTACTGTGAACATAAAATATTCATTTAAATCGATTCCAAGCTAAGACCACTTCTTGCATAAGTATTTTACGAAATTTGCTATTGAAGCCTGAGGAATAAAACAAGAGTTACATTAAATGTGTGAGGAATTTCACACGATCTGCTTAAAAGAATCCATGATTTCAATATCAGCACAGTACAGTTAATTATCCATAATTAGATGGATTGACTATTCTCCAAGAAAAACATCGAATCAAGTTTACTCGTAAGTAAAGTTTTAGAAAATGAAAAAAATCATGATAAAAATTTAAAAGCAAGCGGAAGGTGTATGAAAATGAATTCGCAAAAGAGAGATTTTTCAAAATTCTAGTTCTCAAATGAAAACTAAAATTTCGTCTGTGTTAGGGACCAGCTATTAGTTTGTAAAATCCTGATAGTTCGTTAATTGGAGGATCGAGAAATTCGTATCTATGATAAAAAAAAATCTTCTGAATTTATGAACCTATGTTGGACATAATTTGAGATTATTATAAACGGTGTTGAACTATATAACATTGTGTCTTGAAGCCAATGATGAGAAATAATTAAACTAGAAATTTCAAAATTAAATAAATTCAAAGAACCATTTTATTTAAGAAAGGGATTATCCCCATTTTCTTGATGTAATTAAAAAAATTAATTTAAATCCATGAATCAAAATTATACTTAGAATAAAAGCAATTAAATAAGCAAGCAAAATTATCTATTAATCACTAAATTAAAAAAGATTAGACGTCAGAATTTTTAAGGATAAATTACTCTCATTAATCAAAATATATGATTAATCACAATTTGTGAAAATTATAGTCATATAGTTATAAAGTGATCTTGATTATTGCACAGGAATCCATTGAGACAGTTTGGCAGTCTGGACATAAAGATGTGTATTTTACATATGCTTAACTTTCGATTATCTGTTTTCGTTAACCAAAACCGTTATACAACCATTGAAATAGGCAAAACATTAGATACACACTTATTTCTTAATTCTATTCGCACAATTTCTTTACCTATATTCTTAAAGTACTCTGAATTTTATTGCCTTAAAAGATATTCACATAGTTAATAATTATCTTTATTATATAATTTGATCTCATTTCAAATTATTCTAAATATATTTTCATATAATGCGAATTAAAAGAAAAATAAATGAATAAAATTGAAAAAAAAGGATGAAAATCAAATGCTAAAATTTATATTATTAAAATATTTAAATTTTTTAAAATTGAATTTCGTAATTACTTTCTGATAAATGAGTCGTAATTATCTAATATTTAGATAAAAAAACGTGGATTGAAAAATTTGAAATATTGTATTTTGTTTCATAATAATCCTTAAAAGTGACAGTATTTGACATCAAGTAGTGTAGCCTAATGGCTAAAGATATGTACCAATCTAACACTTATTTTAATATTCACCTTTCAGATTGACTTCTGAGAGAATTTTGCGTAACTTGTCGCCAATATTCACTAATTCCAAGCAAAGAAAGTAGATAAATTTCCAATCACCCACCATGACAGACCTGAATATAGAAGGTAGATTCATAATATCGTAATATAATTTACCACATTAATATATATTTATAATAAGTAAAAAATATATAATTTTATTCCCTAAAATTTTTCATTTAAATCATGAGATAATTCGCCAAAGCCTAATTTAAATGTCATGAAAGTTACGGAGCTAAAAAAGAAGATATTTTACACTAAAACATGAAATAAAAAGAATTCTAAATAAAAACTCCGAATATACAGATGAGTTCTATTGAAGATTTTCCCTCTACTTCTGAGAGTAAATAAATAAATAACAGTAGAAAAGTAGGAAGCTGAGAGAAAAAATATGTCGCCTGTCACTGACGTCATTTCTATTTCCGTATTGTCTCTTCCTTATGACTGACGTAAATTTTAACCATTTAATGGGCCCTTGCCAAGTTACATTAATGTAATTCATGTTTTTTTTTTACTATTTAATTTGAGTTGTTTATTTCAAAAATCTTTTGAATCGTTTAAAAGATGAATCATTCGAATCCATACATTTCAGAAACGCGTGGAAAGTGTTTTGGAATTAAAAAATCAATTTATAAGACATTTTCCTTTCTCATGTATCTTGCGAAAAAGAAAATTTTTTTAAAAAAAAAATAACTGAGGGTTTAAAAATTAATATGGAAACAGCTTAAATTAAAATTAGACTTGATATTTTAGTTTATAATATAATTAATGATGGTAGAATGCTATTTAACTTACCTAAACCGTAAGCTAGGTAAACAAAATACTTAATTTTATTTAATCTAGCTTACTGTTTATAGTTCAGTTTAATTTTTTTATGATATATTTTGTATAATTTTCTCTTTTGTATATCCTTATTATCACTTCATTTTGGTTATACATATCAAAAAGCCTAGAAACAAAAAGTTTCTCTGAAATACTTAAAATCCTCTTCTAGGACTTTTCAGTAACAATGGGTCATATTTATTTGACGCCAGTGGGAAAGGCAGGAAAAAAATATCTAAGTATAACCACCCTGGCAGGCTATATGAGAAAAACATCCACAAGAACTAAATTCAAAATATCGTGTTTTGGTAAAGGTAACTCTTTAAATATTCTTTTACTCAAACATAACATCGTGTTAGATCTGTTGATCAAGCAAGGTAAGATTTTTAAAAGTGACTTGCTTATGGAAAAGTTTTACCGCAGCTGATTTTGTATTCGAAAAGCAATGCTAGAAGCCACTACATCATTCTTAAATGTCGTTTGTTTTACAAGACAATTCCTTAATTGAAAAAATAAGATGACACTCTTCTAAAGTTTTCATATTTAAAGTCATTTTTAGAACTAGTTACAAGTTCTGAGTTTGTTCTTTTTCAAGGAAGTAAAAACTTGGAAATGTAATATGATTTTAGAAGATACAAAATGAAACAGATCTAAAAAAAAATCACCTTTGGCAGTAATAACAGTTGATGAAGATGCTTATATGCCTTGGCATGAAATCAAATAAAAATTGGATAACATACATAAATACTACCACAGTTTTTTACCTGACGTTGTGCAAACATTTTCGAATGTTCGTACAGACACTCTTGGAAATGATCTTCTCTCTAGACTCTGGACTAGTGACGTACATGTATGACCCAATATAGTTATGTGAATAACAAATTTGTCTTCTGTGTTTGAGTAATCGAATATAATTCCCAAACACTGAGATACAGTACAGATTCCGAATGATTGTCCTGATTTTATCTATTTCATATTTTGCTCACAGTCTTTGAATCTTGATCGATGCAAGCCGTAATGATGCAATAAAATCAACCGCTATCTTACAAAGCTACTATTCAACCCAATAAAATCAAAACCTGCTAAGATGTGATTCTTTTTACAAGAAGCATCTCAACAGTTTTTTTTACAAGGCAACAACGTTCAAATGTAATTTGTATATGAGAAATCTGTTTAGGAAATATCATAGAGTTATTCATATGGTTCCCAAAATAATACTTAATGGTTTCTAAAATATTTTGACCCACAGATCCCTTTTTATAGGGATTACTTTTTTGAAAAATACGGTAGATATTTTTTTAAAGTCATTGATATCATTCAAATGCACTTATTTATCAAAACACTATCTGCTTAATAATACAAAAAATGCAGCTATGTCAAAACTTCCACCTAACAATAAAAAACTTCCTTTTGTCTAAGACTTGGAAATTTGTTTAAGCGCTTTGTGTCATCATAACATTAAATTATTGAATATATGTAAGACTTATGATTCTTATAGTTTATATTTTATTGTCATAGTTTATAGTTATGCTTGAAATTTCATTTAAAAACTATATTTAAAAATATTGACGCTATTACAGTGTTCAGCTAGTGATTTTAAACGGGCGATCTCCACACCCATAAATTCAGGTCGAAAACAAAGATTACACAAAAATTATGTACTTCTATTTTAGAATAAAAATATATTATTCAGTAATTAAAATGTAGCGAGTTAGGAATGCTTAAAGTAAATTGGAATGCTTTTCAGAACAATTAGAAAAATAGTAAATTTAATACTGTATTTTGTAATTAAATATAAACTTTTCACACAAAGTGTAAATAGTTGAAGTGACTTAAATACAAACATTTCGATTTAAATTAAGCAATGAATGAATTTTGGTTTATCTTCTTATGTTGATTTTTCTTCTATTATGTTATTTTATATACATTGTGACTTATTTTTCCGTAAAAATCATTTGGTATTGAAAGGAAATAAAAAAAAGAAAAAAAAAGAAAGAAAGAAAAAGGAGGGAAAAAAAACTATAATTGTAGTCAGAGTATTTATAATTATTGAAAGAAAAATTTAAAACAATAATGAAAAACTTATTGTGGGTAGCAAATTAAAATGTGAGTACGCCCAAAATAAAAAACAATCGTTACTTTACGCACCTGATAATTTTATAATAGAATCTGTTTACCTTTTGTTATAGTTCTCTCTTAAACTATTATTTCATTTATTTTTATTCTCAAGAAGCAAAATTGTTTTATGATACGCAAAGTATATAAAAATAACAAGAAAAAAAATAAGATAAAAAAACGTTTATTTCCCTTCCTTTAAAAAATATTTATTAGGATATTTTTTGTTTTATCATTTGCTTAATCGCTCTAAAGAGTCATTCTAAATGTGAAAAAAAAGGGGTTTTTTCCTATAGAACAAGAGTAGTATAAAAGAAAAAGGGTTTCTTCCTTTTAAAGATATCATAAATCGATTCATATTATCATAACATTTTGAAGTAAAAATATATGAAATTAAAAATCAAAAAGGGAAATTCGATAATTGATATTTTTATTACTTACCATTTACACACACACACATTCAAAAACATATTTTAACTGACTAACAAGGAATATTTTAACTTCACGCGGACAAAAAATTAAGCACAATCATTTTGTAGAAAATACGTTTAAATTTAAATAATTAATTTACATCTTTTTTAAATACTTTTAGAAGCTGGTTGAAAACAATAATTTATTTGCAATATGTTTGGTATATGCGTTTTAAGATTTATTAATTCTATTATAAACTACTGTTATAGTAGCTATATCACACATCATTTTTTCTATTAACTGATGGTCGAGATATTCTTTATTAAAGTTGGATATATTAATAAATTAAAAAATAAGTTTCCGATATTTAAATTACGACTTTGATAATGTTTTTCCTTTGATAGTACTTCTCATTCAAAACTTATTCCCAAGACTATGTTCGCTATCCAAATTGTTCATTAACCGACCATCGATTTATCATAGAAATCGATTGATTCGTTCTGGGAATCCTAAAGATTTAATTATGGAAAGAATGTATAATTTTTGCTCTCTAGAATTCTTCATTCAAAACTACGTATGAGACTGTGAAAGAACAGTTAAAAATGAAATCAGTTTCGGTTTTAAATTAAATAAAAATCGGAAATGGTGGTCTACTTTGGCCATAAATATTCTATTGGGGGAAAAAAATTCCAATATAGAACTTTGAATTTTAACAGGCAAGCAGCATAATTCAAGAGAGATGAAAAACGATTTTTGTTCCGTTAGGTTTGGCAACGCCACACATTACGCCCGGAGAGACGAGAAGTGTTAGAATTTGTTTTATTTCGTTATTCGATTTGTTCGACATCTGAAATGTTCTTTGACCGATCACCACTGTATATGCTTTCTCAGCAGTACCAAGCCATTTTTGATTCATTAATTATGGTAAATGTCGTTGTTATAATGTGGTTTTTATAATATTTGTGTTTTATTTCTATCATTATAAATCTTTCTTGTTGAAAGTATTGGAGTCGTTAACGATTTTATTAATTACATCATAATTATCTTGGAAAAAGTGTCAATAATTGTAAAATTCTTCAAATTTAATAATAAAAAAGTCACTCACACACATTTAGAACTGAAAACGTTTCTCAAATTGAACTAATTTTAATCCAAAAATTTTCTTTTACTGTCAAATTACACAATCGGGAAAATCACCAATTTTATTCTTTTTATTTCAAAATAATTACACAAGAATAAATAAGGCATACTTAGAATAGACAAAATAAGTTGATTACTTCCTTAACATAATCATAAAAAATAAAAATAACAATTGTAGAAAAGATTGTGAATTATCACCATTGCGAAAGCTCTACCATCATCAAAAGTAGAAACATGACAAGCGACCATTAATGGAGTCTCCACTTGGAAGTTCGTGATTAAAATACCAGATGTTAAGTAATAGCTACAGAAGAATATTCGGAGAAAAACAAAGTGATGAAAAAGAGAAGCTTACAAAATACAGTGGCTTAATCAGTAGTTAAAATTTCTTCCTCTTATTATCAAAATTTATGAGAATACTTAATACTGTAATTAAAATTTCCAAAATGGGAATTATCATAACCTATTCAACTGGAATTTAAAAAAAGACATGCATGTGGTTCAACTGAAAAACCATTTAAGGAAAAAAGAGAACTTAGTCTACATTTTTTAAGAATCCCTTGGTATATTAAATAATCTTAGCACGAATGGAATTTTTATTTAGATAAATTCTATATACTGTATCAGTTAAAAAGATAAAGTGTAAATCCACGTATTTACCATAATTAAAAGAAAAATATTATTCTTGGAGTATACGTTAAAAACTGGAAAATCATTATTTAAACTGACTTAAACTAAAAATCAAAAACAACTCACAACAAGATACATTACTACAGTCAAAATTATCTTGTCAAGGAAAATTATCTGGACGCAGATGAGAACAAATCTATCATATTTAATCAAAGTACTTATGTGAGAGAAGTGTTAGACCACATCATTTGAGCCAAACATAAAACACTTCAAAGTGTATCCAGAAGCGGAAAGCCACATGCTATCTATATAATGTGTTCGATTTGATCTACCTTATGCATACAACCAAGATATTTGAAATGTAAAAATGGATAAAACAAATACTTCACATGATTATTTGTTATTCTTCAGTTGATCGATATTCTTTTCTGTTGAAATGGTTAAAGATAGAATAAACTTTTACTTAACTTTTATACTATATTAGCAGGAGCTCCAATATAAGTTTAAAAAAATTACAACAGTTTTATCACATCAATAAAATTAGAAAACATTGTAACATATTTTCCCTAAGAAATCCTGGCATTCAGCAACTTACTTAAAGTATTCAGTTTATGACATTTATCAGAAAATTTATTTCGATAATCGGTATTCTTATATTCATTATCAACGACAGCTTTACATCTGAGAGTAAATATATTGATAAAAAACGTTTCTTCCTACTTGACTCAGTATCGTATTTGTCGGCGTATAAGATATCCCTGACTATAAGATGCATTAATTTTGTTTTTACATATTTTCGAAGGATAAAACATTTTTTATCACTACAATGAATTTACAGTACACTTTTTGTACCGTTGGAATTTACAGATTTATTTGACGTTACATTAATAATCACCGGATTCTTGCCAATAATTTTATTTGTGCCAGTTACAATTGTTTTCGTATGCGTCCATTAATGGCAAATAAAGTAAATTCAATAATTTTTCTATCTAATTCGTCTGGCATCTTTTAAGATTCTTTTGTTTTAGCTTGCATGCATGTATAGCCGCATTCTCTTCATGAATCTTGAATGCCATGATGTTGAACCAGTAAAATCGATAATCTCTCAGTCAGTCGTCATCGGCTTGATAAATAATCATTTTTGTTGACGCTGAAAGTCTCACTTACTTGTGTTTTAAATTTCAATCATTCAGCTCTACCACAAGTTTAGGGCATTGTGCAATTCTCCTTCATAAGATAAGTTTTAACTAAGATTCTTTTCCTGATTCTGCCAACTTCTTATCATTTTCTCAGTTGGGTGTAGCATGAAGTACATTTCTACAGCCCTGTTTCCATGTTCTTAAGTATGCAGAATCATATGTAACTTGTATGCTATGATATAACAATACCGACGCTGTTTTGGAGGCATAATTTTCCGATAAATTAAAAAAAAACTGAACAATAAAAATTTCACACACTTAAAAGTCTTTCACAAAAATTAGAAAATAATCCCAGATGTGATCATCTATGACAGCGCATGAGCAATCACTGAACTCTAGATAACTAATATTACTTCTCAAAGAAAAAAGAAAAAAAATCACATAATTACGAATAGAGGAAATTTCCAGAATGAGTATAATCAAAAATTGAGTATCGAAGTATAAGACTGTTTCCAGTCCTTTTTCAATGAAAAAAGTTAGTCTTGTATGTCAGCAAATATAGTACAACAGAACTCCAATCTTCCTAATTAATTGGGACATGACTCAATTCAGTTAATTAGATTTTTATCGAAAAAGGGTCAATCACTTACAAGTGCTGTACATTAATACAGTATATATGTACAGTGCTATAAAAGAAGTCCTTACTTGCTGAACATCTCGGTCAGAGTAAGCTGTTTCATTTTTCATCCGTTTTTGGGCAGCCAAGTCACGCATCCACTTGACAGTGAGAATTAGCACGTGATCGCACTCAGGCTAACGCTCCATTCACGTCAATACCGACAGATGTTCCACTAGCTGATGGTCACGCGTTTGCTTCAACTTGGACTGTATGGTCTTTTTCTTCTTCGACACTTTCAATAAGTTGACCATCATTTTAAATTTGAAACCAATGCCTGGTTCATAATTTATTCTCCTATATCTTCAGCACTAACTTCTGAATATCCAGGATTTTCCAAAAGAATGTTTCAGAAATTCTCAAGTGACACGTCATTCTCATCTTCTCTCTTCTCTTTTCTTTTCTGATTTTTTCTTTCTCTTCTTCACTGTAATTTATTCTGAAATTTTGAAAGCGATTCTGATAATCAGCGGCTTGGACAGACGCAGTTGGGATAGTTAAGAGTTCCACTGTATTTATTATTGTATTAAATTTTTATTAGATTAATTATATTAAATTTGAAAAGAAAAATTCTCATTTTAAATATTCTCTCTAATTTCCAAATTTTAAAAAGAAATTATTTCATCAAAAATACCTTTGGAAGCAATTACTTTTTATATAATTTAAAACTGAGAAACAAGTCTTTTATTAACATAATATTAATTAAAAATAAGTTCTATTGGTTTCTATGTAAACTTTCAAAATCAGCATATTAAATTTTTATATTAGATTAATTATATTAAATTTGAAAAGAAAAATTCTCATTTTAAATATTCTCTCTCTCTAATTTCCAAATTTTAAAAAGAAATTATTTCATCAAAAATACCTTTGGAAGCCATTACTTTTCATATAATTTAAAACTGAGAAACAAGTCTTTTATTAACATAATATTAATTAAAAATAAGTTCTATTGGCTTCAGCACTAACTTCTGAATATCCAGGATTTTCCAAAAGAATGTTTCAGATTAATTCTCATTAAATTTGAAAAGAAAATTCTCATCTTCTAAATATTCTCTAATTTTCAAATTTTAAAAAGAAATTATTTCATCAAAATACCTTTGGAAGCCATTACTTTTCATATAATTTAAAACTGAGAAACAAGTCTTTTATTAACATAATATTAATTAAAAATAAGTTCTATTGGTTTCTATGTAAACTTTCAAAATCAGCATATTAAATTTTTATATTAGATTAATTATATTAAATTTGAAAAAAAAAATTCTCATTTTAAATATTCTCTAATTTCCAAATTTTAAAAAGAAATTATTTCATCAAAAATACCTTTGGAAGCCATTACTTTTCATATAATTTAAAACTGAGAAACAAGTCTTTTATTAACATAATATTAATTAAAAATAAGTTCTATTGGCTTCTATGTAAACTTTCAAAATCAGCATATATTTGTTCAATATTGCCAATCATCCTGGTCAAAAGTAGACCTTTAGTAATACCCAATCTACAAAATATGGGTAGTCAAACACATAGTCATGTGTAATGAAATGCTGATTAGTCTAAGTATTAAGATTGGCACGAAATATAAGATCAAACTGCTGCTAATATACATAGCCTTGTGTTGTCCAGTATGAGGTAACAAAATATAAACTACTGTCATGCCAATAATAGATCAAAATTATTATGCCCATAGAAGCTTATTCGAATAAAACGTTCTAGATTGCAAATTTGGTAGCTAAATAAATGTCAAACAATATATTACATAAAATAAATAAACATTCATTACTGTTGGGAATATGTAAATCTTTGCAAATGTGTTTGAGTCTTTAATTATCCTCTTTAAAATAGTTTTTAACATAAGCAAATGTAACTTCTGTTATGTTGTTCTGCTAACTCTTCTTGAAATTTAATCGAAATAAATGAAATAATGTGAATATGCTGTAGCATAAAGTAATAAAGCCGTAAAATAATTTTAACAGGGAATTGCAGAGCATTAATCAAAAATATAATGATAATTGCAGAAATTAGTGTAGAATAATATAAATATCTCAAATTTGTTATGGCATCTTCGATACATATTTAATTTGGTAATATTTTGAAATGGATCCCAACATTATTTTGTACATAAATTCCAAGTTAATAAACGTTAATTTTGTGTAAGATTATAGAACTATGAGGCTGAAAAATAATTTATCTGACGACAAATTATGTCTAAGATATCTCTTTTTCTATAGATACAGTTAATCACATATGGCTAAATCATTTTCCCTGGTTTACACTGAAATACGAAATATCTTGAGTTTCTATCTAAACCAAGGTTTTTTAGTAATCAGGAAATATGCATTATTTAAAATTACGATGTTGACAAAACTGTTGTATATAAGGTGTCTAGAACATAAAAAATTTCATTAAACATTTTTTAATATAGTTAAAACTTAATATTCTTTTTTTAAAGCAAATAATGAATATTTTCAATAAGAAAAGCAATGTTAACAATAATCATATAATTTATTAAATATACCACTTTCTCGTTATAGACAAACACTCAGTATAAAAGAATAAAGAAAATACAAAATAATTTAAAATGAAAATTTTTAAAAAAGATAAAAGTAAATTAATTTTATTAAAATGTAAAATACTTCCTTACGTATAGTATTATTATTGCATTATTTTATAAGTGAAATGTTGTTAACCTATATATTTTTTACTAATGTTCGACCACTAAGGTTATTTTACCTTTCTACACTACAAGAAAAGATACTGATAGCATCTTATGTAGTGAAGCAGCCAGTGAGTGTGCCACGGTAGCCCCAAACGTGGTTATGTCTTCATAATTTAGAAATAGGTATCAAACAGAAGAGTCCCAGGTTTGCCTTGCGTTCCTCAGGGGTATTATTTCACATGTAGGATCTAGCTTAGAATGCAACCACAATCTATTTTACGTGCCCAAGTCGCCATCATTGACACAATAAATCTCCGGTTTGATTGAAAATACAAATCACACTACCTTCCAATAGTGAATACGACACATTTTAATCAGGCTATACTATGGGAAAACGAAAGTCATTCAGGATGAGCATTTATTAAAGAAATTTAACATTATTAAGATATAAGTTTATTTTGTGAGATATTACTTATTCAAAATTAAAAGAACTAATATGAAATAAAATTTTAAATAGTAGTTTAATTATTTTGATTGTTTATTAGGAATGCACTAGTATTCAATAATTTAAAAAATATAATTTAAGTTGCAAATTTGAATGTTTGGTTGACCATGAATTTAAGTCTGCTTTACAAATGTTAATTGAATTTACAACTATTATCGTTATATGAAATCAAACGGTAAAATAATCAAATAAGATGGAATTTAATTCGATGGTTATAAAACAATGCTGAAGAAAATAAGTTTTGAATTTTTTAATGAATTACAAAGGCTTTTATTAATTATATAAAATTCAGATATAAGAGAAAAATTATAAATTGAACACCATATGATCAAATAATTGCAAAGCGCCACCTATTCATATGATTTATGTTCAGACGGAAATATTTATTTATATACATAATTTTTAGTATTGGCAACAGCCTGATATTGTTTTTGCGGAAGTGCAGCCGAATGATTCTTTTGATTTGTTTATCTTTTTGATATTTGAGTAAAATTATTTTACTGTTAATTTATACAACATATATTTTTAGTAAAATTTTAGAAATAAACAAGGAAATGAAGATTTCTTCCAGAATTAGGAAGAGGTAATGTGTAAGATTTAATATTGAATTTATTATGAGATAACCAAATTTGGTTATCCTCTGTGAGCTTCTGTTCTGGTTCGATGATTTCGCGTCTTACTTTTGAGAACAAAAGATTGTTGAAGCGTAAAATAAATGAAATCCTCATTTTCATTCATATCTTTACTGGTATTTGCTTTGTTGATAGCGACTTATTTGCTACGTTAAATATTTTTATTAGCAGAATGTATTAACGCTCGAATATGGGTAAATAGTAAATTAGTTCTCATTCGTTTACTTTTATTTCACACTTATAACTGTCTAAATCCAATCATTCATATTCTTCTTTTTTAATATGAGTAATTCTCAGTGAACTTACGTGCATGCGTTAATGATTTGGTTTAAATTTTATCAGTTTATGCTCATGAAACAATTCTTACTTCTATTTGATTTTCTCTATTAAAGTTTATTATACCTAATAAAAATCTGTAATTAAATTTTTAATGCATGATTATAAAAAAAAGTTAAATTTTAGTTGATATAAAAATCTGTATACACAACATATGTAACAAATGCATCTTCCATATTATTTCTTATAGCATATAATATTTCACAATTGTTCAAATAAATATTAAGTAAATAATTGTTTATTTTATTAATACTATTCTGCAAAATATATTTTATATATATTAGAGTAAGTTGTGTAATTTTATTAATGGTATATTTTTGAAACTATATTATTTGTAAAATTTTATTGAAAAGTAAATTCAAATTACCATAATATTGAAAAATATTTAAAAATGAGTTTTGTTATGAAATGACATTTTTGAAAGTCTGCTTTCAAATCGGAATATTGAGTAGTTATAAGTGTATTATTATGGTGTAAAAAGTTCTACAAATTGGTTAACTTCTCGTGATGTAATTCATTGTTAATTTTATAGCAAAAATTTAAGTATTTATATATTTTGCATTGTAAAGTTTTTATTAATATTTGATACTTATAGACACATAATTAATTTTGTATTATAAAATAAGAATAATACAAAATTAATTATGTGTCTATATTAAATTTGTTGAATAATCAATTCTCTCTATTTGAAGTATTTCAAAATTTTCAGCAGCCAGGGTAAAACATTTAGTTCATTGAAAAAATCCATGCAGATAATTATCTTTAGAATTTTTGTTTACCTGTACAATATTAAGAAAAGTCTGAAATTATTTAGTCTTGATTGTCTTTTAGAGATTCAACTAAAAAATTCTGTCTGAACTCTATAATTTTGGATAATCCATAGATAAGAAGAGCTATGCATTAGTCAATGCAAATGTCTGATTATCTTTTAGAAATTCAACTGAAAAATTCTGTCTGCACTCTATAATTTTGAATAATCCAAAGATAAGAAGAGCTATGCATTGACTTATGCATAGCTGTGTTATCTTATAACCCAGTTCTTAAGTTTTTGTAGGTAAAATAAGTACTGATAACATAGTAGCCAAATGTCTGGCATTTATATAAATATATGAAGCAAATAAATAAACAAAAAAATTTAAATATACTTTGTGTTCTCTTAGAAAATTTATAACATGGGTATTTTCTTTTTACTTAAAAATAAGAGATCATTGATAAATTTATATTGTATTGTTAAAAAATTATTTGAATAATTAATATGCAAAGATATAGTCATTAAATTACAATTATCTTTCATTTCTCTTTGAAAGCTTCACCTGTTTTTATATTTTGTAAGGTAAAACAAACTAAGTCTGCGTTCAGTCTGATCATATAAGACATCAAATTTCTAAAATCATTTCTATTAAGAATTATAAATGAAATGTTTTTAGAATGATCTTTATGATATCTAGGGCAATGTGTGACCACTTATTATTTTCTCCTAGAGTTTAGAAAAATTCTGGGACTGGGTTAAAAACTTGTTAAATAATTCTTTTAACATTTTTCACTTTTTGAGCTTTGAATCTTGATGTTTAAAAAATGTTAAAATAATTATTGTTGAAATTTTATAAAAATCAAAAAATATGCCCACGTTTTCAGAAATATAAATTGTAGAATTAAATGCTTTTTTTAAGTTTATAATATACAACCTATTGTGTGCAAATAATACTTATTTGAAATTCTTACCAAGATTCACAAGTTTTTAATAAGTTTATAACTATATGCTTATAAAAAATTAGCAGATTTTTATGAGCTATTAATTGAATGATCCAGTGTTCTGCTATTTATTTCTATTGTTACTCAACTTGAGCTTTATCATAAATGCTAATATTCAAAATGCTTTAAATTGTACTTATGATCAGTTAAGTTTTTATGTACAAAACATCATTAAAAGTCATTAAATAAAAAAGCTAAATAGAAATTTTAAAATTTTATTTTATTTATTTACTTAATTGCTTTTGTTTATTAATATTGATTGAAAAGTTTGTTTGAGCAAAGAAAACTTTTCATTAAAGCGCATGTTTTTAATTTTTTGATTTAAAAGCAATTACATGAATCTTTATCTCTTCATTGTGCATAAATAAATCATTTCATTTTAAGAATTAGTTGCCTTTATTTTATATTTTTAAGCTTTGAGGTGCATAGAATTAACTTATCGTTAATCCATATTTATTTTGAATTATTGTGGCTTTATTTGCTAAGAATATAAATTTTGCTTGTTTCATATTTTGAAAAACTTATTTATATGAAGTTATATATTTTTTATTAGTCATATAACTTATACTGTAATTCTGCTGAAAATTAGAAATATAAAAATATTAAAAGTAATGGGTTAAAAATATTAAAGCTTTAAAAAAAGTGGCTAAAATATGTGAAATGAAATGGTATTTTTATTTTTTCTATACAAGACGAATTTGATTGTTTTCGTAAATATATGTCTGAAATGTCATGTTATAACTCAGGACTAAAATGTGTATTAAATTTTAGTGAAAACTGTCATGGAGAGTTGTAAGGGCAGTTCAGAAACATCTGAAGATCAATCTGAAAATGATGATAAAAAGGTAAGCCTCGAATCTATAACTTTATTTCATCTTTTATGCAGTTATTCTAAACCTTGGCTATTCGGAAAGTTAAAAAAAATATTCTAGAAATATAATATTTTAATAAAATTTGTACAGTGAAAGTCATGCAATTTTTAAGTTAAATTTTATTGAAAAAATTAAACAATAACTCTTGAATTATAAATAGGAAATTATAAGAATCAGTTAAACAAAAGTTTAATTTAAATGTCAAAAATATCTGCTATTAAAAAAAGTTTTGCCAACTTAATATATTTAAACGATTTTTGAAAAAGATTGGATCAATTAGAAGATATTTTGATAAGTTACGAAATGAATTAAGAAAAATAATTTCTTTTATTTCAATTTTCCTATTTGTTTTGTGACAAAGGCAAGATGGCTAATATTTTACTCTTTGTAAAAAATTAATATTTATTAAAAGGAAAGAAATTTATTGAGCTGTGTATAATATTACAGTAAAGTGTGTCTAATGCTAATATACAATTATTCCTAATATTTTCTTTTTTACATAATAAATTTAGGTTTAAATTAAAAATCATATTCCAATAACTTATAATTTATTTTTTTATAAAAAATTTGAGTTTAACTGTACAATTATTTGCTTTAAAAGTAATAAAATGCAAGATATGTAAACAGGGGAAAAGCTGTGTTAACAAAATGAAAATTGTTACTACATTTTAAAATGTATTAAAATATTTTTATTTTATTTCAAAAAGTTATGAAATTAAATACATTTGTTTTATACAAAATTTGCATTATAAACTATACATATTTATTTATAAATTATCTGAAAAATCTATTCTTTAATTTTTGTTATAAAAGTGTAAAAATCATAGATTTTTATGTCATATGAGATTAAGAAATTGTTCTCCGTATAAAATGTAACATTTATATTTACTGAATTTATGTTTTAACTGGGCAATAAAGCTAAATTTCTAACATTGACAAATCTTATTTTTTATTTAAACTTGAATTTTAATATACTAGGAAGTGGTGCCCACCTTAAAAAAATTCAGTGTAGCATATGTACATTTTTATAAAAACTAGAGGATATTAATATTACCATATTCTGATGAAATTTTAATAAAAAGCAAAATAACATCAACTAATCTTCACTTTTTCGCAACCATTGCACCTGGCCAGAGAATAAACAGTTTCAATGCATTCGAATAAATTGTCTACTGTATTTTCTTTATGGTTTTTCCACCATCATACTCTGATGTATGAATCAAACTGACCAGGCACATGATTAGTTCCCCGCACAGATCTTTTAATGGTAGACCAAACAAAAATTCGAAACAATATAATCTTAAAAAAATTTCTGAACAATAACTCTTTTCAAAAATTTAAAACAGTATGTTTTCCAAATATTTTAAATAATATAACTTTTAAAAAAATTTGAAGTCCAGTAATATAACAAACTCTTAAATTGTAAACAAATAAGATTATTTGTTAAATGCTTCAAAGGTTGTACATAAAACAAATTTCTCGCAATATTTTTCTATGATCCACCAAATTTTCAGTTCAGCTGTTTGGTTTCAATTCTTTAATTCTGTTCAATTCTGTTTCAATTCTTTAATATTAACAAATTGAATTCAGTAATTTATTTGCAAAAAATGTGCTAAATACTTTGCTATATATATACACGAAGAAATAATTTAAAATATAATATGAAAACAGAAATGTGATTAAAGATGCAGTACAATTAAAACCATAGATAATTGTACCTTCCTTGAAACAGGTTTCAAACCATTTTCGAATAAACATTAACATTTATTAAATTTACCATGACACTTAAACAGCGAATTTCCAAGTCTCGATTTGACACTAATCTATCCAATTGGGGGGTTGAACGGGAAGTTTTACAGTGAAGCTAGTTGTCCCTTCCAAGGGACCTGGGATAGCTGGTTAACACAGAAATTTTTCATAGAATTATAGTCAGTTAAGGAGTTAACAAAAATCACTAGGATTTCAAAAAAAGAAAAGAAAGAAAGAAATATTCAAAAATTAGTTCAGATACTTCTCAAATTTTAAATTATTACCAATATATTCATTCTCCTTACTTCTATCTATCTAGAAATCTGCTTTAGTATTTAATCTTGTATTATATTTAGCTTAATGCTGAAAAATAGTTCCTTTCTTTTGTAGGAAAATTTTAAAAAGTCACAATTGTCTAATTATTCAATTTATGAAATTTTTTAATTTAGCAATTCACTTATTAAATGAGTGCTACTCTTACTACTTTATAGATATTTGACTAAAACTTCATCAGAAATAGTTTGTTCAGCTTTAGTTTATTATGATAAAAATTTAAAGTTATTTAATCTCTTCTCAGTAGTGTCACTTTTATGCTTTTGTCAAAAATATTATTCCCTCAAAATTGCAGGAACAAAATAAATAGTAAGATTACTGTATATTATGAAGTTTTGTTCATTCTCTTTATATGAAAGATTATTTAAAAATGATTTTTTTAAATAAATTATTTTTCTTTTATTTCCAATTAGAATTGCAGTGTTAATAAAAAGAGCAAAATTAATTTTTCTTTCCGTTTTAGATGTTTTAGAAAGAAATTATTACTTTATACTATTATGGACATTTTATAAGTTTATCAACCACTCAAATTAAACTTAGTAAGGTGTATTCATTAATAAAGAAAAAATCAATATAACATAATGAAAGATAAAAATGGTTTGACTCTATTATAAAATATTCCAGAAATGCTTAATTTTTATTTCATTAACTTCTATTTCAGAAATAAAATCAAATTTAAATTTTGCTTATTGTTTGATGTAGTTTTTGTTTTTTCTGTATAACACATTATGCAAATGTGAAGAGTTTTAGAGTTCTATTCACATTTTTTTATGTTTGAATCAACTTAGATTCATTTGAATCCCGATTTAAATAAAGTAATAATTAAATATAAAGTTCTTTTAATTTTTTTTAATGATTTAAATTTATTATTTATCCAGCAGTATATTTAGCTTAGATATGAATCTTGTTGATTTTTGCTGAAGTTATGGAAAATATAATTAATCCATTAAATAAATTTAAGGTATTGTTAAAATTTTTCCAATTTTAATAATTTAACACTTAAACCAAAAAATTTAAGCTTTGTATTCGTAAATACTTTTTAATTTTTCACATATTTTCTACCTTCCCTTAACTTGTCAAGCTGCAGCTGAATTATTAATGCACTACCTTTAATTCAACAATTCATGGGTTGTAATCTCATGTTGGGCATGGGCTGAGCTGGTAGTTGAATGGTTAGCCCTCTTGCCTTCAGTTCAACAGTTCATGGGTTTAAATCCCACCTTGGGCATGGATGTTTGTAGTAGTTCGGAATCCACTTTAAACCGTAGGTCCAGGTCTAATTAGCCCTCATGTGCAAAAAATGACCGTTGAGCGACAAACAAATCAAAACATGTTGGGCATGGATTTTTGTAGTAATAAACATCATTGCCCGATGTAGGACTAGAACTTATGAACTGTTGCACTTTAGCTGTTAAAAATGCTCTTTAAACTGTAGTCTCTAATTTATAATAAGCCTTAATGAACAAAAGATGACTAAATGGCGACACACAAACCAAATCCTTCTTCTGCCTTATATTAACAATTTGGAATCCACTTTAAACTCTGAGTACAAATCTAATTTCCTTTGTGTACAAAAAATGACCTTCAAGTAACAAGAAAATTAAACCTCTCCCCCGTAGTGTCAATGACATAAGTACTTTTGGAATAAATTAATTTATTCTAAAAAAAAATTGAGCCTCTTTTCCTCTTCAGAATATCATTGGATTGATAATCTACATTATACCAATCCCTATTATAATCAGGAATTTATCCTTTAATCTTATCATTTGCTTTTTTTTAATTTACCTTTGTATTTGTGATATTACTATTATATTCAATTTTTATTAAATTAGTTAATTTGTTTAATAATTTAATTTAAATTTTGCAAATCTGTTGAGTACAAGTGTATGAAATTACGGTTATCTTAGGCCCTTTATTTTTAAAAACAATGTTAACATCATTTATTTTATGTTAGCAATTTTTTTTTAACTGTGCAATATATTAATGAAATCTGTAATTTGTTGAAAAATAATGTTACATTTTTATTTAAAATATCATTTTGAAGAAAAACTTGAAAATATTTAATTTTGAATTTATTGCATTCTACTACATGGGAAAATAATGTCAATAATTCTTTAATATTAAATTATACAGAAAATCTTTGAAATGTGTCTGATCTTGGAAAACATTTTTATTTGTTCGTAGAAACTAGAAACACTTTAATGCTTTTATTTTTCTTTGTCAATTTGATGTATGATAGGCTTTGTGTCAGTATAATTATCTATAAATTGTTTAAAAATGTGTTAAACATTTTGCATTTAATAGTAATAGGAATAACAACCCTTTTGGATCCTTAATTTACTTAAATGAAACACTTAAAGTTGAGAATTCACACTGAAATTGTATAAGCATTCCTCATTAAGCCTTAAATATGCATTTGTTAATGCAAATTTGATTATTATGCTTATTGCATTTGGCATTGTTGTGTTTTTCTATGTAAAAATCCTGTCAATATATATACAATTAATAATCTAGCATTCTGCTGCTAATATTATACTTTTATATTTTGTTACTCAACACAACAAAAATTAAAGTCAAAACAAATGAATAGTAGCTTTATTAATCTTTGAGTGTTTTGAACATTGATATGGTGAAGGCTTCCTTCTTTGGAATTTCAGCATGACCAAAGGCATTAGCTATATCACTATACTGTGTGCACGTATCTGGTGTAGTCAAGTCAATCCCAATTGAGGCCATATTATTGCTAACAAATAACAGACCTGTTCAAGCCATCATTGAAGAAAAACCTTTACTTTTGTTGGAAAAACTCTTATTTTTTTTTCCGGCCAACTGAAAACAAGCAACTTAAAAACACGACTTGGTCACGACTGGTGTAGTCAAGTCAATCCCAATTGAGGCCATATTATTACTAACAAATAACAGACCTGTTCAAGCCATCATTGAAGAAGAACCTTTACTTTTGTTGGAAAAACTCTTATTTTTTTTCCGGCCAACAAGCAACTTAAAAACACGACTTGGTCACGACTGGTGTAGTCAAGTCAATCCCAATTGAGGCCATATTATTACTAACAAATAACAGACCTGTTCAAGCCATCATTGAAGAAGAACCTTTACTTTTGTTGGAAAAACTCTTATTTTTTTTTCCGGCCAATTGAAAACAAGCAACTTAAAAACACGACTTGGTCACGACTGGTGTAGTCAAGTCAATCCCAATTGAGGCCATATTATTACTAACAAATAACAGACCTGTTCAAGCCATCATTGAAGAAGAACCTTTACTTTTGTTGGAAAAACTCTTATTTTTTTTCCGGCCAACAAGCAACTTAAAAACACGACTTGGTCACGACTGGTGTAGTCAAGTCAATCCCAATTGAGGCCATATTATTACTAACAAATAACAGACCTGTTCAAGCCATCATTGAAGAAGAACCTTTACTTTTGTTGGAAAAACTCTTATTTTTTCCGGCCAACTGAAAACAAGCAACTTAAAAACACGACTTGGTCACGACTGGTGTAGTCAAGTCAATCCCAATTGAGGCCATATTATTACTAACAAATAACAGACCTGTTCAAGCCATCATTGAAGAAGAACCTTTACTTTTGTTGGAAAAACTCTTATTTTTTCCGGCCAACTGAAAACAAGCAACTTAAAAACACGACTTGGTCACGACTGGTGTAGTCAAGTCAATCCCAATTGAGGCCATATTATTACTAACAAATAACAGACCTGTTCAAGCCATCATTGAAGAAGAACCTTTACTTTTGTTGGAAAAACTCTTATTTTTTTCCGGCCAACTGAAAACAAGCAACTTAAAAACACGACTTGGTCACGACTGGTGTAGTCAAGTCAATCCCAATTGAGGCCATATTATTACTAACAAATAACAGACCTGTTCAAGCCATCATTGAAGAAGAACCTTTACTTTTGTTGGAAAAACTCTTATTTTTTTTTCCGGCCAACTGAAAACAAGCAACTTAAAAACACGACTTGGTCACGACTGGTGTAGTCAAGTCAATCCCAATTGAGGCCATATTATTACTAACAAATAACAGACCTGTTCAAGCCATCATTGAAGAAGAACCTTTACTTTTGTTGGAAAAACTCTTATTTTTTTTCCGGCCAACAAGCAACTTAAAAACACGACTTGGTCACGACTGGTGTAGTCAAGTCAATCCCAATTGAGGCCATATTATTACTAACAAATAACAGACCTGTTCAAGCCATCATTGAAGAAGAACCTTTACTTTTGTTGGAAAAACTCTTATTTTTTTTTCCGGCCAATTGAAAACAAGCAACTTAAAAACACGACTTGGTCACGACTGGTGTAGTCAAGTCAATCCCAATTGAGGCCATATTATTACTAACAAATAACAGACCTGTTCAAGCCATCATTGAAGAAGAACCTTTACTTTTGTTGGAAAAACTCTTATTTTTTTTCCGGCCAACAAGCAACTTAAAAACACGACTTGGTCACGACTGGTGTAGTCAAGTCAATCCCAATTGAGGCCATATTATTACTAACAAATAACAGACCTGTTCAAGCCATCATTGAAGAAGAACCTTTACTTTTGTTGGAAAAACTCTTATTTTTTTTTCCGGCCAACTGAAAACAAGCAACTTAAAAACACGACTTGGTCACGACTGGTGTAGTCAAGTCAATCCCAATTGAGGCCATATTATTACTAACAAATAACAGACCTGTTCAAGCCATCATTGAAGAAGAACCTTTACTTTTGTTGGAAAAACTCTTATTTTTTTTTCCGGCCAACTGAAAACAAGCAACTTAAAAACACGACTTGGTCACGACTGGTGTAGTCAAGTCAATCCCAATTGAGGCCATATTATTACTAACAAATAACAGACCTGTTCAAGCCATCATTGAAGAAGAACCTTTACTTTTGTTGGAAAAACTCTTATTTTTTTTTCCGGCCAACTGAAAACAAGCAACTTAAAAACACGACTTGGTCACGACTGGTGTAGTCAAGTCAATCCCAATTGAGGCCATATTATTACTAACAAATAACAGACCTGTTCAAGCCATCATTGAAGAAGAACCTTTACTTTTGTTGGAAAAACTCTTATTTTTTCCGGCCACCTGAAAACAAGCAACTTAAAAACACGACTTGGTCACGACTGGTGTAGTCAAGTCAATCCCAATTGAGGCCATATTATTACTAACAAATAACAGACCTGTTCAAGCCATCATTGAAGAAGAACCTTTACTTTTGTTGGAAAAACTCTTATTTTTTTTCCGGCCAACAAGCAACTTAAAAACACGACTTGGTCACGACTGGTGTAGTCAAGTCAATCCCAATTGAGGCCATATTATTACTAACAAATAACAGACCTGTTCAAGCCATCATTGAAGAAGAACCTTTACTTTTGTTGGAAAAACTCTTACTTTTTTTCCAGCCAACTGAAAACAAGCAACTTAAAAACACGACTTGGTTTTATCCAAAAAGTTCTTTTCATAAAAGAAAATTTAACTATATGGTTCATGAAAATTTGAAACCACAAATCCCTGTTCAGGAACAATTCTAAATCTTAAAAATGCCATCATGAGTCAGACTGCTCCTGGACTCCTGAAATCCCTTGTATTGAAAACCATTTATACTGAGTACCCAGAAGGTCATTCATTGGTTATAAGTTCATACGTGTAAATCCTATTCTGAATCACACATGACAATAGATCCTGGAGTTTTTTTCTAATTTGTTTTCAATCTATGCATCTCTCAGGAAATACAGGACAGCCTTTAATGGCGAAGTTCAGTCTTTATTTATTGCATTGAAATAACTATTGATTGTCCACTGTAGATTTGAAAAAATTGTTTTACTCACCGATCCTGAGGCTGCAATCCAAGTAATTCGTTTGCAAAAAAACGTTGCGTAGAATAGTGTACTCCAGTATTAGGAACAAATCAGATATCGGGGGTGCATTTATTCGAATAAATGAAAAATATATGAATGTTATTTTTTAGATGTTTAAATACGTTATTTATTTTATCAGCGGTTTCAAATTTTTTTCATAAATATATAAGTTTTTAGTTAAAAGATTTTTTTAGAAAATTAAAAAGATGTGTGTTAATCATTTTTCTGAACAGTTTCTTATACATGAATTTGCATCGTCCAAATTTTAGAGCAAAGATTAAGAATTTTACCCATTTATCCATGATAGCCATCTTCAATTCGTACACAGAATTGTTGATAGTTATAGTCATATAATTGATGAACCAAGTGACACTCCAAATTTTTTATGGAATTTAAGTTTGACTATGGAGATGGGCTAGAGTTAGACTACTTTCTTTCAGAAATCAGTTTTTAGTGGCGCATGGCATGACACATTTTCTTGTTGAAATTTCTTGCATGATCTTTCCAAAAAAGTACAAAAAATTATGGGTTCTTGGTCTAATAATTATCGTCAATTTTTTTTTCTGGAAATCATTGCAGCTCCTTTTTTTTCCATTATGTACTAAGGTTCTTTACACCATCACAAAGTTAACCATCCATCTGTCTACAGTTTGTTACTAAGTTTAAGACTTAAAAATATTGCTAGTAATAATAATAGTAAGTATTATCGCCATAAAAATCACAAGTTGTTTTTTTTCACATCGGTGAAAAAATATAATTATTCAAATAGCATCACAAGTGGCGATATTCTTAGTTTCCATCTCTTATTTATAGTGTTTTTTCTACAGTCTTGGTGTGCTTATAAATTTCAGAAGTATAATATTTGAGTTTGATCTTCAAGTAAGCTAGAAGCCTACCGATGGCTGAGTGGTTAGATCTCCTGTCTCCAGAGCTGTGGGTCCCGGGTACGAATCCGGGTTCGGGCATGGATGTTACTTTCTCTCTGTATTTCTGTCCTTTCTTCTGTGATGATGTATGTATGTGGCTCACCCTATAAACGGATTTGTGGCGGTATTGCGCCATTGTTAAACCTAAATGCCCGCCATTGTTAAAAATAAAAAAAGTAAGCTAGACTGTTGTATACTAAATAATTTTACCTGTCTGTTGTACTATCCTTTTTACCTAGAGATAAATTTTATGTATTACAAATTTCAAATTTTATCTACTATCCAGTGACTGATATTTTATTCTTCCGGCCAGATCTCTTTTATTTTCCATAAAACTCTTTCTTTTTAAATGTGAAAAGCAGACTTAGAACGTTTAGGATATTATTTATTTCACATTCCGATTTTCCAAAGATTTTATAAAACCAAAATTTTTTGTAGATCGTACAGTTCTTTTGTTGTTATCTTGTGCCAGCTAGGCTCCACGCTGTATTGTGAATTATCTTGTAAAATCAAAAATAAATTCGACAATTCTTTATTATCGTTTGCACTTTTTTCTCTTGCAAAATTTCTAAAATTTGAGAGAAAAATTAAAGGGATTTTGATAGCATAAAATTTTGAATATAAAAATAAATAATCTTAAATTTATGTATCACTGATATTTCTTTCCTCCCTTTAAAAAAAAAATTCATTAAGCTAACTCAGTTGTTTTTCATTTAATGATAACAGAAAATATAACTTGCATGTCAAAGTTATCATTTTATGTATTGTTTTATTAAACTAGTAATATTTTGGGCCCCCCCTTATCTTACATTAGTACTGTGTATGTGTGTTAGTATGTATGTATTAAGCTAATTAAAGCATAGTCATGGATATAGTTTCATTGAATTCATAATGTTTTAATTATTTAGTTATTGGTTTGAGTTGGAAAGCCGAAATTAAAACGAGCATTGAATGTTATATCGTCTGCTGGCAGACAGGTACTTTGGCTTTCCATTCAACAATTAATTTCTTGGATGTTTATAGTGATATATAATCCATTTTTAACACTATAGGGCCCATTCTAATAAGCCCTTTTGTGTAATAGGTAAAGAAAATGATCCATGAATGACAAACCAACTGATCGTTACTTCTCTTCCAATGATCAATTTAAAAAAAAGTTTATTTATTTATTTTTTTTTTATGATGCACTATTTCGGTCCCTGTTATCAATGATTCATTGTGCAGCTGTTGCTTGTTTTTATTTTTTGATACTATAACTGCTTAATAATGTGGTGATTAAGTTTTTATTTATATCGAATATTCTTAATTGCTGTCTTCCTTGTTTTGTCTCTTGGTTGTTTTTAAATATTTAAGAAAAAAAAATTTTTTTTTCTTAAATTAAGAAGAAAAAAAAATTTTTTTTATTTTTAATTCTGTTTTTGAAGAATTTTAATTCTATTTGCTATATGGATCATATATCTGCTTACTTTTATTTACAGCGAGAAGGTTGAGGTAAAAAGTATGCTTTTGTAATTCGTAAACTGTACTTTTTCCACTGAAAAACACAGTTTATGAAATCTTGCCGACTAAATGCATCATTACTTTTAATTCCAAGTCACTTCTAATGTGTTAGATACATTAGTTTTCCTAATCAAATTGTCTATGATTTTTGGGATTCGGTAATATTATTCCAATGATTTTGAATTCAAATGTTTTACTATATTTGAAAAATCTTAACGAGGTACCTAAAAAATCAAATTGCAAAACATTATCAGTGAAGATAGTTCGCTATCAGGATTACTTCTAAAAATACATTTTGATATTTCTTTTTTTAGGAAATATTTAAAGAAAAAATGAGTGTAGAAATATTAATTGAAATTAACCATATTTGGCTTGACTTCGCTTGCGTCTTTTTTATCGAAAAGTTACCTCATTTATTTTCAATTAAAGATTACAAGGGTTTAAAAAATGAGGAAGAAGCAAAAAAATTCGAAATGTATTCTCTCGAATTTCTCAAAATGTGAACTTTATATTTGTGTGTAATCTAATTAATTCTTTTCAATTTAAATCAATGTAAGATCTTCAAAATATCCATATCTTTATTTACAAAATAGTGTGATATTTTGCAAATCTATTTTAAAAAATTTCTGTAGTTTAACAAGGTAATTAAAAAAAAAGTCTGTGCTTATATAAATTTATTTCACGTATAAAATTACTTTGATTGTATTGAAAATTTTTTATTTTAAATTAAAATTTTTCAAATTATCAACAATCCGATCCAAATAATTTTCTTATAAATTCATTAATAAAATTATTACCTGAAGTTTCTATTTTACATTCATTGTAGGATTAGGAAAAATTTCTATTCTAACTCTCTCAAAATAACTTATTCAGATATTAACTTTTATATATATATATATATATATATATATATATATATATATATATATATATATATATATATATATATATATATATATATATATATTGCGAATGCAGTCTTAATAATCAATTGATAGTTTCTATAATCAAACCTTTAAAAAAAAGGGGGGGTGAGAGATTGAAAATGGGGCAAGAAATTATTTTAAAAAGATTATTTTGGCAAAAAAAATAATTCATGTTTAGAAAAAGCATAAGTAATCTAAACGTTTTTAATTTTCTGTAGACTCAAATGAAGAATTTTCACCCGCAGTTTTAACTGAAACTGCTTGAATTCGGAGTAGCTGGACCGCTTAAATATTTTACCAAAACGAGCATTTTATGAATATAAAAGGGCTGAAAACTCAGATTTTTCCATTCTCAAAGTTAATAATAAACCAACAATTCTCTTATTGGAATCACGTCCTGTTGACAAATGAAAGCAAACTGTTGTAATTAGAATGCATTTATGGTATAGTATGGGGGCAAAAAAAAACGCATGGCTAATTCAAATTTACCATGTGAGCAGTTTCGATCATTCCATATGTAAATTAGTTTTTGTTGATAAATGATTTTTTTACTCAGTGATATGTCTCCTTAAAGTCTTACATTTTATTCATAAAGTAAAATAATTTTTAAATATTTAAATCGCTTTAAAAAATCAGTTTCTTTAATTCTAATATTATCTAAATGCGGAATAGGAATATGGGAAACATTACACAAAAGAAGTATTTATTTGCTGCTATATATAAAATAAATGATTTTTGATTTTTTTTAAATAAACATAATAATAAAATAATATTTAACATAATATTAATTAAAAGACTAAAGTTGAGATGCATAGTAGCTGGATTGAACTCCTAATAATTCGTATTTATATTTACAGTCTATAAAGATGTATTTTATAAATACTCTTTTGACAATTGAATCGTCAGAGAGATGATTTTCAAACTTGAAAGCAGTCAAAGAATACTTACGATATAATTACAGTTATGATTATAATTCTAATTAAATGTTAAAATTAATCTAATGAAAAAATCGCGAAAAATAATTTGCGATTTTTTTCTAATTTTTCCAACGTAAAAATTTCCGAAAGTACTTACATTTTTCAATAATTTTCATTTATTTTATCAAATATTTTCGTCAAGTGTTTTATACATGTTATTTTCTGATTCACATAAAAAGGAATTTTTATTAAAATGTTTCACAAGTTGTATGAAGACTTAACATCTCATTTATTTGTAAATATAATCTATCAATACAATTTTAATTTTTAATGTTATTTTTTAAAATGTCAAATCAAAATGTTAAATTTCTTTTAAATGTTCATATTCGAAAAAAATCTAATGTTGGTCTATATGTGCAAAAGATCTGCTTTTCCTTACAAGAATTATAATTTAAAATGAAAAATATTATAAAATTTCTTAGTTTTTAAAATGATATATTTTTTTAATTTGCTTAATTTCCATTATTTATCAATTTATTAACTGGTAAATTACTTTAAGGAGAATTTATTTCCAATTTCTTGAATTTGCGTTGTGTTTTTAGATTTAAAAAAAAAAAAAAAAAGAATAGGAGTTTGTATTATAAAATAATTAAAATAGTTTGTTTATATATATATATATATACGAAAAAATTTAAATTATTTTATTTTAAATTACTTTCTCGTTTCCTTTCTACATTTAAATATTTTATTACCTTAACGTTTTTCATGTATATTATAAAAATTAGATATATCATTGTGTTAATCAAATTTTTTTTCTTATGTTAAGAAATGTTTTGTAAAAAAATTTTAATTTCACAATTTTATATAGTTGATTATTATATATCATATCAACATTTACCAGTGTCATAAATTTTTATTACTTACTAGTATAAAAGATATTTTTAATAAATATTGACTAATTACTTGATAATATATATTAGATCTAAACGTTCCTTATTTATATTATTTCTAATTTTATTGCCATTTTATATTAGTATGTTGTTGATCATAATATGATTACCAAACATTAAAACATCTGTTGTTAAATTATAAAATTTTCCAGCCTAAATTACATGATCATAAAATCCATTTTATCATCAAATGAAGTTGGGTATTTAATTTGGAAATAAAAATTTCGAAAGTTAGAAAAAACGTAAATGAAAAAATGAAGCATTTTCTCATAACTGTTTCTTAATAAATGAAATCTTTTTGCATCTTAATTACATTTTTATCTGGATATCTAGGCAAATTTTCTTATATAAAATAAGCATACATTTACTAAAAGAAATAAATAATTTATTACACCAAAAAAGGAAAAAAATCATAAACATGTAGTTTGAATATAATTTTTTGAAAAAAAAATTTTTTTTTCAATTATATTTAATTTATTGTTTATGCTGGACTTCTCATGCTGGAAATCAATCGAACCTTTTTTGTCTGTTTGATATAAACCGTAACATTCTTATTAAATTAGACAGGTAAACAAAAATATGTAAATGTAAAGAATTCATTTATAGGTTGATATTTCAATTGGCAACTAGTAATATAACTCGTACTTCTAATTTAACTCGTATATTCTTGAATATTAAAATAAATGATAGTGAGTATGTTTGGAAAAAGAAAAAAAACTTTCTTTGTTTTCTGCATAATATTTGTTGAATGATCTCAATTTTTATATTGAAGTCCAATTAATAACTACAGTCATTCTTGCCTTCAGTTAGTTCAACAGAATTTGGTTTCGACTACCATTTTATAGGGTGGAATGTTTGTATCGGTTCAGAATCACTTCAAGTTTGTCGTCAAAATAGCCCCCATAAAAAAAAATTGGTTTCTTTGCACACTAATGTAAAACTACAAATTAAATAAAAAAAAGTGCTTAATGATGTTAAATGACAGACTTTTTACTACTTAAAATGTATTATTTTTTGTCAATAGATATACATACGCGCAGTTTAAGTTGAATGCTTTAAACAATATAAAAGTTTAAATAACAAAATTACTAAACGTCTCGTTTGATATGATAGAACATTATATCATCTATGTTCAATCATAGAGTAATTTGAATTAAATATCACGAATCAAAACATCCGTATTTTTGCTGTCAATTTTTAAATATTTTAATATTTAATGGGTTGTGAAATGCTCGCTCAGCATTTGAATAATGAATTAGACCTATCATCTTTCCGACGTTAGTTTGTAACTATTTTAATTTTTATCTGTATGTAGGGGGAAAAAATCTGCAATAAGTTGTGCTTTTGTCAGCTTGCACGCACTTTATTTAATGGATAATTTTTATCAATTAATATGATTTTCTTAATATAATTACTTTTATTTTGGTTTATTTTATATCATTTAAATATATATATAATCTTAGACGCAATTAACATACTGTTCCTAAAAATAAATATATACTCATAAACTTTCGTTTGCGCCTGTATCATTTGATAATAATGGATTTTTCCTTATCAAATTTTATGGATCTTTTGTAATACAAAAGATAACTTTATCTTGTTTCCCCCTTTCTTTTATCAAGGTGTTTATAGAGTCAAAATAGTGTTCAAAACACTTATATTTTTTTCAATTCATGTAGACATTTTAGTTTTTATTTGACATTTTATCAAATTTATTTACTATTATTTATTTTTTGGTAATTATAAATAGGGAGTACATCATTTTAATTGAACTTTTTTCTGTATAATGTGTTTTGAAGATTTTTTTTTTTTAATTAATTTTCTAGAAAATGCAAAAATACAGATTTTTTTAGATATATAATTTTTGTTACATATTTATTTGATTAGATATTTATTTTTAAACTATAGTAATAAAATAGTGTTTAATTAAAATAAGTATTATAATTATCATTTTTACCATTGTTTAAAAGCCTGTTTTGCATACCTTGATGATAACCTAAAAAGAATTCCTTCAACAGGAAAAGTTGTTATTTTAAAAATTACATATTATTAGATTTCAAGTTCCTCAATATGCTTTTAAATTTTTATGTGTTTTATATATTCAGGGTATTTTTCCACAAATTTGAGTATAAAGCATTCATTTGAAACTGATATTTCAAATAAAAATGCTATAATTGAAAAGAACTTTCTTATTTCGAATCAAATTAAAGGTTTGATAACTGACTCGGTGATGAAATTGATTTTTATCTACACTAAATTATTATTATTATTTAAAAAATTTAAAAACAAATATAAACTTTCTTTAGCAATCAATTAAAAGTAACTTGCACGTAGAATCAATTTTTTTTTTTAAATTCCGAAAATTTAAATATTAAGTTTTCCAATAAAAGAAAGATTTTTTTCAATGTTATGTTTCAATTGATGAGTATAAAAACTAGATTTTCACTATTTTAATCAGGACGAACAAGCATTTTCATCTGCAAAAATCAAACTAAACTGCAATACTGAAAATTATGTAAATTTTTTTTCTTTTCTTTTTTCGCTTAATTTTTGATTTTCTTATTTGATTTTAAATTTATTTTATAATTTTTTACTTTTAATTTTAGTTATTCTATCATTTTCCCCATTTTTTTTGTTGACGTCGACTTAAAGAATGTTACGTTTTTTAGAACCCAAATGACCTCTTTGAACTGCTAGAAAGGCTCTCTACTAGTCGCTTGGATGATCAAAGATGTGCTCTACCTACTTTACTTCAGGTAATGTTGTGCATATTAATTTTCACTTTATTTTCTACTTGAATTACTAAGCGAAGCGATGTAGTACGAAAAACATCTTACCAAAACGTAGCACTTCCTTTGAATAAAGGAAGCTCTTTATCTTAGATCTTGGGTATTTCTTTTTTCTTTTAAATAAATATTTGAAGCAAGAGTATTTTTTTTACGAAAAAGTAATCATTTCGATTTTTATTTATTTATTTATTATTATTTTTTCGTTTGGGTTTTAAAGTTACTAATTCAATAATACTAGTCTCAGCGTAACTTATCAGTTAGAATTTCACTTAAAAGCTTAAATATTTTTACAAATTACTGTAATATTTAAAAATGATATGCATTTTTTATAATAACGTCCAAAAATCTAAAACATTGATTCAAAAACAAATATACAAACATTATTTAACTAATTAGAAATATGAGAATTAAATTTATTTGCTGAAAATTACATCGATTTTAGTGTTTGCTGAAAAAAAATTCTAATCAATAAATCATTTACTTTAAAATAAAAAATGTTAAATAATTTTTATAAAAAACGCAATTGAATTTTTTTTTTTTTTTTAGAAATTCAGATTTGAATTGAATGATTTCATTTATTTCTCCTTCCGCGCGTGCCGTTTACGTTTCTATCAATCAAAATTATGTTAATGGAGGGAAATATCTTTTTAATCAGATTATTATTTGAAGTAATTGACGGCTGTAAGAAGGTGAGAATTCCATGAGCAATTGATATTGTAATATCGGTAACCGTGCGAAACTGCCATTTGATAATAAGAGAAATTTCTCGCGCTGATTAAATGAGCTTTTCTTTTGGCGATGTTTTCTTTCATTATACAACTTTCACACTTGAAATTCATTCTCTATCCACCCTGCGGATACAAACGTTCAATCGACGATCGCATATAAGCTACGCTTAACGAAAGTTCGTTAATAAACAGTCGTCTCAAAGTGTGATCGTTAATTAAAACTTTGAATCTAAATTTAATTGACCAGAAAGCATTTTCATTCGCTGCTACATCCTATTCAAATTGGGCCAACTGGTCCCTTTAAGTGTGTCAAAGATCGAAAACTTCTAAGTGAGGCTACAGGTACAACAAGCCACTCAAAACGGGCCAATTGAATCCATGCATCACTGCAGGTGTGTTACGTGGCTCCCAACTCCCCCCCTTGCATACACCTGTGGCCTTGGAAAGTTAGACTAGTTCTCTTTCTTTTGTACCTCCCTCTCCTCTGCAGTTAGTGTTGTGTTTGCTTGAGCTTGCGATTACTTTGCGTTGTATATTACCCTATCATGCCCCTTCCATCCTGCCTTGTAGCAAATTAGTGAATGGATGAATAATAATGAATGATTTGTACCTTCCTGTGCCACAAAAGATTGATACTTGATTACATTAGGCTCATTTTTATATATTGTTTTCCTTCCTGTTTTCTCTTCCTTTTACCCACCTTATCTACTTCTTTTATCTCATGGTAAATATACTATATTATTTCTGTATTACTGCTCATCCAGTAATCATTTGCATGATAATAATAGTAGTATAATTGCAGTAAAAAAATATTTGCATTTAACAAGATGGAATTTTTTAGAATTGTTTTACAAATAACTACAATTTTACTAAAATTGTGTTTATAAATTTTTTTTTTTCAAAATGAAATGTATTTATGGTGTTATTAAGTTAGTAAATTGAATCTTTATTTATGGTCATAATAATGTACTTTTAGTGTAAAAGTATAGATACACACATATTTCCTAATATATACATTAATATTTGAGAAATATGATTTAATGTTATTTTTTTATGAATGATGTTTTTAGGAAAAAAGATTGTCCTTCTTATATTAATTTAAATAAAACGAATTTTTTATTTATATTTATGGTTACATTAGATAAACAAACTTGCTAAAAAGCTACAAAACATGAAAATGAAGTAGAAAATAGTTCCTAATTTTAAATCACAATTTATTTTTCTTAATTAAAATGTTTTGCAATTATTTAAAAATAAGTGTTTTCAGTTGTTGAAAAAATGCCTAATCTTGTAGGTTTGAAATTTGATTTAAATTAATAGTTTATTTAATGTTGAAAAGATTCTTTGACATGATTTTTTTTTTTTTTTTTTTTTTTTTTTTTTTTGTATTCTGAATTTTACATATAATTGTATAAATTTTGTATTAAAACTATACACTTGCTTTCTATATAGAAATTTTTTCTAGAAATCGATATTTTTTATTTAATTTACATAATATATCAATAAAGTGCACATGTAATACACAACACAAATTGCTTGGATGTTAAATTATTTGTTATTATTAATTTGACCAAGTCTCAACAACAAAGAATGTGTCATAAGATAACAATATTTTTAAATTTTAGTGTATGAAATTTGATTTTATATTTTGAAATTGATTCATTTATAGTTGCATACAGATTAAAAATTTACCTATTGTACAAATATGAAATATTGGATAATCAATTTAATATTAAAATACAAATGACAACTACACATTTCTATTTGCTAATTTAACAGCTGGAACTTATGAATTCATATGTAAAAGTCAAAACAAAACTTTTATTTATTTATTTTTTTTTTAAGTAATAAAAAAAGTGTTCAAGAAAATAACACCAAATAGGTTGTATGAAAATAACATGAAATATATCTAACCATACTCTTTATATTCTTATCCAATAAATAATTTATTCCCTATTTAAATGTGCTTTTTTACTTGTTATCATATAGTTCAAATCAGAATATATACTATTAACTAACAATTTATTCCATTATGAAAAATATAATCATTTAATATTGTATTCTTAGAATGCAATATTCCTTTCTTTTTTCCTCCCCTGCCTGTTATTTCTAAATTGTAAAGTTATGAAATAACAACACTGAAATAATTTTGCTTCATTAGTGTAAAACTTCGACATTTAAATTTTTAGAACAGTGTGAATTTAAGAACACTATTCTAACAAAAAAAAATTTATATTCTATTTTTATGAAGAATACTGGGAGAAGAAAGTCAGAACTTAAAAAAAATAATTATTTATCTATTGCAATATTTTTTGTAATTATTTTTAATTGTGTATAAGTATTGCATGTTTTTTCATAATTAAATGGGCATTTAAATTTTGTTTAAAAATATTGCATGTTTTTATCCAAAATATTGAATATTTTTGTTTTAAGATAAATTTATAATTTATTATCTATTAAATTGTGTTACATAATATACATTGTTATTTATCATAAGAAAAGATATAATGAGAAAGCTTATATTTGAAATTAAAGAAATGTAAGATGTATGAACAAAAAATATTTGATGAATTTATGAAAATTTTACAAAATTAAAATAAATGAAGCAAAAAATTTTAAGATTTTTGAATGATGTTTGTTAAAAATTTTTTTTACAAGCATTTTTGAAAAAACTTGTTGCATTTTAAGAACTTTAACATAGCCTGTCTTATTGAATGATAGAAAAGAGTATTTATGAATCTAAAGACATTTAAACAAAGATATTTTCTTAAGATGATGAACTGACTCTAATGGTGTCAAAAAAGAAAACAATTTCTCATTTTATGCAAAAAGGGACCTCACATTCTATTATCAATCAACTTTCTCTTTCCTACATTCAATTTTTCTTTGAAATACAATACTCTCTTCTAATGATCCTTAGTTCTTTTTTTTTAATCTGAATTTTTAAAGAATAAAAGTACTTATCAGAATCTCGTGGGTTTTAGTTTTTATTAATCCCACAGTTTTATAATTCTCACACTCAAGATGTAGGGAATAAAATGATAATTTATTCCCTATTTAAATATGCTTTTCATTAAATATTTAGCTGTTTTTAGATTGCTCTTTTGTTGATTGAATAGCAGTTCCTGTGTAAATTAAATGACAAATGTTATCAAGATAGTTTAATTTTTTATGTAATGTAAAACACTACTTGTGTGTATTTCATTTATGTATACTCTTCACAAAACACTAAATAAGCTGGCTAGTGTCATATCCCTGCTCAGACAATAATGCTTTCCCCCTTAGAATACTTAACATTTGATGATTTTTTAGTAAGTAGCATGTGTTTTTCTTTCTTTTACTATCCTTAACTTATCAAATTGTATAACAGATCGTGTTTCTTCTGTGAGTTTAACTTTTCTCTATTCAGATGCAATCTAACTGGTATTTTGATGATACCCCAATTTAATCATACCCCTTTAAATTTGACATTTTAAAGGAATACAAAAAGTATTTAGGTATGTAGTAGGTTGCTGTACAGCATTATAGTATAATATATGTATTAATGCTGTCTGTAATTATAGATGTTGCAATATAGTGAAAGTATGTTCTGCTAGATATATATTACAACAATATTAATCTTCTATGAGATTTATAATCTTTATGTAACAATGTATCTTCAGATAATTCTTAATTATTTGTAATTTTCTCCTTACTGTAAAATGACTTACTTGTAAAATGTTGAAGAATATAGCAATATCTGAATTGATTGTCCTTTTTCTATGAATCCAGAATATACTAGTATTCAAAGTCTTACTATTATCTTCTGAAAGCATGTTTATTCTTCGAAATAAATCATACCAACTGTCAGCTTAACACAGCACTTGAATATTTTTCTTCACTTAAACACAATTATAATGTTGGTACTTGTATGTCAATATTTTTTGCTTAGTGATCAATACAAAACTGATTAACTAAATTGCACATTTTGGTATTTTCATTTAATTGTACAATAGAGAGCACAGTTTATAATTCATATTGTTTTTTAAAAATTAAAATTTTCCTCTTATGTATGGTATTGTGTGTTTCTTTCTCAATTTGTTACTTAATTAGTTACCCACAATATTTATGTACAAATCTTAAATATTTTTTTTTATTTTTTTTATAGTTTTTTTATATAATATTTTGATTAATAGAAAATAATATGTATAATTTCTTAATAAAATATTGCGTTTTTTTAAACTTATTTTCAAATTTTATTTCCTACATATGTGTGTGTGTTCATTCATGTTATAAAAAATTATTACAAATGATTTTAGTATTGCTTTTTTAACAGAGCCCAGGACCACAGCCTAAAATGAAGAAAGAAAATGATTTTCTCGAGGAGGTAAATAAATCTTTTTGTAAATTTTTCAAATGCAATATTTTTGGAACTTCACTGATGAAAAATTTTTGATGCTTTTATTAAGATTTAAACCACAAATATTTCAAAAATAAAAATTATATTAGCTGTTCCACATTTGTTTGTGTGTATTATATATAGCTTAGAAGTATATTTTTTCAATATTTCCATTGATACGAGACTTGTAGTCTAATTAGTATCATGCAACTAAGTATATTGGAATATAATAAAGATTCTAGAAAAAAATAAAACTTCTTAATGCATGAAGAAAATATTTGAATTACAACTGGATATTAAAAAATAAGGATAGTTTACTTATGAAACTGCTAGATTTATTGTAAATTGTATTTTTATTTTCTGTACATAAATTATTATTACTTTCCATTATAAACATTAATTTATCAAATATTATATAGCATTCTGAAACCATTAAAAATTTACTTTGTAAAAATTCCATACTTAAATATGCTTATTCTTATAGTTTTGAAATAACCACATGTAAGTAACATATCTTATTAAATTATCAATATTGCTGTGTGTGTGTTTGTGTTTTTTTAAGGGAATTAACCATTATGTTTTAGTTTTTGATATTGATGTAAATGTTTGTTAATTTTTAAAAATTTTGATGGAAATATTACATTTACCTATGATTTTAAATTTCAGTTGTCCTTTGTTACAGATTTTGAAAATTTTGTAGCTTCATACTTTCCTAGTTCCAAAATGATTTTATGATTTACATTTTTTGTAAATATTTCTTTTTGAATATTACTCAAATTTTTTAAATTTATATCTCTAAAATTCAAACATTTTCTTATAGTTTTCAAATGTATCTTGCATTTTAAAAATTTGAAATTTCTGAAACAGCAGAGAAAAATAAATTTAAAGTCCTAAATAAGTAAAAATACAATAAATATTACGGGTAGTAAGATTCTAAATTTTTGGAACGATTCAATTTATACTTTTAGAAATACGTTGATATGAAAAGCTTGCTATTCAACATTATTGTAATATGTTTAAAGTGATGAAAAAGCAAAGCAAATGATAAAGTAATCAATGCTTTTGCCATGTAAGCTATGTTCCATAGAAATTACACAATATGTAATAATTTTAAAATAGAGTTTTTGACTATTTTATATTTATTTTTTTAATTGATTATTTTTTATATTTAATAAAAACATTATAGCAGCACCTTAATCACCACTGGCTGACTATGAAAATTGCTGCACCAGGACGAAATATTAGTTAATATTTATTGAAAAAATATATTGTATTGAAAACAAATGTTTCAACTTTAATGTAATTTGATGAGCATATATTTCGAGAAGTCAGTATTCATAACTAAAATTGTGATATTACCTATACACCTGGATTTTGAGTCGAAACAGAGTTCAGGTTTCTCGTATATGTACAATTGCCCATGCAGATTTAACATAATGCTATAACTCATCAACAGTTATATAAATGGTGTATGGCAAAAAAATTCTCATGGTAACCACTAACCAGGTGTATTCTTTTGATTAGAGCTGTGGTAAACTTGATAATCAGGCCAGCTGAGCATTTTCTATTTTAATTATCATATGTGGTTGAACCCATAATCCTACTAAAGAATAGCATTTCATTGATCTCTAATAACTGCTCAAACTACAAACTTTAGCACTACAGGAATAAAGCCATCACTTATCCGAGTCCAATCAGTGTGAACAAAAATTTACCTAGACTTATATTCAAAGAAAAAAGTGGTTCCTCATTTACACATCACTGCTTCAAGTAATGAGCCAATATGACAATCTCAAATGCATGCTAGAAGTGTTTTCTTCATGTCATATGACACATGTGACCCTTTTAATATTATTACAGTACCAGGATTTTATGCCATTACTGCATCCACAAGTTCATTGCTTATCACATCATTGGAAGCTCTTTTGTCAATTGTGAAGCATGAATGATGACTTAAACCATAATCACCAAATCTGCCAGTCTATTGCAGAAATTGTTGAACTGTTCATGTAGACACTCGTTTTGCAAACAACTGATTTTCTTGATTTAGGACTCGTGAAGTAGTTTTGTGATCCATTAAGACCCTTGAGATATCTTGGCTGTCTTAACTGTTGATGACAGCAGGCTGAGATCCAGTGTTTTTATTATCGAAAACCTCTCGGAACCTTATCAGTTCCATATTTTACAGTCAATTATGGAATTTCAATTATCTGTAGATACAAGTGGGAATACTAAAATATAATCTCATATAACTGCATTTTTTTTTTTTTTTTTTTTTTTGGTCTTGTAAATTAGACATTTTTGTTTCCACATAGCATATGAATATTTTCAAGACAAAATAGTTCAGGTCAAGACAAAATGCAAAATAATGATAGCTAATATCAGCTGAAATATCTTCCTGAGGAATTGGATTTGTTCTTGAATATAATTGAACAAACTGATGATATCTGAAATATGTCAGTCGAGTTGTGGTCCTATCTGTTATTTATTTTATAAAATATGTTGCATTTCTTTCAAAGCTTAAGTTTTTCTGATGCAAAATGCTTTTTATCAGATTATGCTCAGCTGCATATAATATGCACAACAAAATGCGAAACGTTTTTAACACATAATTCACGCATTGTATATAGGAAAATGCAGCATTTTATCATTTTTCTACATAATTAGCTTTCTGTATTTTTGTTTTTATGTGATGTGTTTAAAATGTACAAAATATATTTTTCTAATGTAACTATTTTCATTTCTTGGATTTTAGTAGATAAAGTAAAAAAATAATTTTTTTTAATTGCATTCATTTAGCAATAATTGTTCAAATATAGAGTCAAATAAGTATTGTGTCTTTAATGAAAAAGTGCCAATTGATTACACCTGCTTAAATTTGTATGAATATTTTTACTGCTATTTGCATTCTTTTTTCCCACTGTTAGGCTAGTACATATGTTTTTTTATTATAATTAATTTTTTTCTAGACTGTTCACAATATTTTTTCCTAGGATAGACAGACTATTTTCTTTCTCCCAAAACACAATTATTTTTTGATATTTGAATTCATGGTTTCATTATCCTTCTACTTGGGTATGTTGTCTCCACTAACATCAAACCTTTTTTTCTTGCTACGTAGCTTTCAGTTTCATCCTCAAACTAAAATGATTTGAACTATGTATAGTTAACTAAATCTCAATTCCATATTTACTTTAAAAAAAAAAAGCACTAAATTAATTGGGTTCTAACTAAAGTAAATATGCTTTCAAATTTACAGAAATATCTGGCACCTTATTCTGTGAATTCAGTAAGGTAGGATGTATGTTCTTATTTTAAATTATGCCTTTCTGATTTTCTAAAAACATGTCAACCAAATTATTTTCCTTAATTTTCTGTGCACACATTATGTCTCTTTTTTATTTTTTATAAAGCTTAGGAAATTCTTCTGATGAATGATTTCAAGAGATGAAAACATCATGCACATACCTTTTAAATTTTTTCTTGAAAAAAGTAGGACACTTTTTATTAGGCAAATTTACATAAAAATTAAGAAATCTAGTTTGAAATTGAAAGTGTAGGTACCAATTGTATTCCAATGTAAACAATATACAATAATGGCTTGTCTATTTACCTTCCTTTAAGAATAGCAAAAATATTTTAATTTATTTTTAAATAGTTATAATTTTCATATACTATGTTTATTATAAAATAATTATACCATTAGTTTCAAGTGAAAATGATTTATTAATATTGAATGTTACATTCTAATCTGTGTCAGTTATAAGCGTTAAAATTATCTCAAACAATTTCAGAATGATTTTAGAAAGGAAAAAAATTTATTTACTTTTAAATGTTTTAATATTTTTTATATAATTTTATTTAGAATTATTAAAAAAAATTCATCCTTTATAAATTAAAAATATTTCAGTTGACTTTATTTTTATTGATAAAATTTCTAATAATTTTATGTACTTGAATTTCTAAAACATTTAATATATATTTCACTTAACCATGAGTTAAAATTTTAATATTTAATATATATTTTTAAAATTTATATATAATAGATGTTGAAGAAGTCTGGTCCATACCCACTCATAGTATTACCTCCTAGTGGTGGATATTGGATTGATGGTGTTCATCACAGTTATCCATTGGATACTCAGGGAAGACCTGTTTTACCAAAATATGAACTCGTTTCTAAAATTGAAAGAGATGAAACTGCTCAACTGTACAGAAAATTCTTTTATGGAAAAGTTAGAATTTTTATGTATTTTTAAAATATTTAAACAATTTTTTTAAATGATATATATAGTAGAATTAAGATAATATGGTAAAATGAGTTTTTAATTCTATTTACAAGAGTATTTGTTTAAAATATTTTAATAATTTTTAACTCTAGATTCACATGTTTATTAAATATATAAATCTGTTTATCACGCCTAGTAAATAATAAATTACATGACTTAAAATTTCATAATAAGTTTTTTTTTTTTATTTCCTTATTATTTTTTTTGGAATCAAAAGTGGCTGTTTATAGTGGCTTGGTATCCTGTTGAGAATTGTTAAGCATTCAGCCCTCCTGTGCAAATTAACAAAACCTACTGTTGTAACTAGTCCTTAAAGGCAGAGGTGCCCAATTACATACAAACCCAACTCTAAGAAGAACTAGTCCTTCATTTCACTAGTCCTTCCTTAGTCACAAAGCCTTATTAGTAAATTTTCTGATTCCTCTTGTGATCACTTTTGCGTAAAATATCAGAGGCAGAAATTCTGCTTTCATTGGAATGCACACAATGTCTCAGGAACTCTCATTTATACGTAGCATCTCTTTTTTCTTGTGATACAGTATTAATTACATTTCTTGTGATACAGTACCTTATTAATCTGAATGTCATACAACAGTGAAATGATGATACATTGATGCAATGCTATATGTTCATTCTTTTGATGTTTTAAATGAAGATATCTTCTCTTCGTTTTAAATGTAATTCATGAAAAAAAAAGAGTTTCCCTAGATTCATAAAAGTGAGAAAAAGCATGTTTGTAAAATTCCTGGAAATGGTGAATTCCCTGAAGCAAGCCTGATCTAGAATTTTGTTTTATTTTCTTTTAGTTTGGTTGACTTTCTGATATTAGAGATATTTTAATCCATCATAAAAGTGAACCCACTTTTCATTTACCACATTATGAAACTATCACTTTCTCTTTAATGTGGGTTCAATATGTCCTTTGAAAATGCATTATATCAACATTGTAGCTCAGAAGGAATATAGGTTATGTTATCGTTATTGCTGCAATCGCGTATGTGCTGTATACTTGAGTGATCTGTATACTAAATATGAAATGTGATCTTACGCCATTTGGCGGTAACATCAACAAAACTGATGAAGTCTATCATATATCGTTTTCCAACTAACCAATGATAAACAGAATGATTTGATTGTTAAATATCATCCTGAGCAATGTTGATTCTAAGTGATATATTTTTCTTCTCAAAGCATTTTTATTTATTTTGTGATTGTATAGTGTAGGTTGCAATATTATGTATTCTGTTAACCCTTTTAACAATGTTTCTCATTCCTACTAATTACAGTTTGGGAATATGCATATCTCTTTCTTTTTAGAATATATCTCTTCCTTTGTAAACTTAATATTCAAATTTTGTAATTCAAGCTACCTCATAATATTACTTAGTAAAAATCACCTTTAACAGTATAACATACTTTTTTTGCTGCTGTTTTCTATCACTTCAAAAAATTCCAGCGTTACATTTTGCATGCCTTTCAAAATACAAAGATTTTTTCTCTACATTTTATTCATCCTTTTACTATGTGTTTTATTAAATTTTAAATGTGTATTTTTATTAAATTAACACATTCAAAATTTAATAAATTTTAAATTTAATAAATTTTAAATATTGTGTTTTTATTAAATTTTAAATTTTTTTTGTGTGTGTTTTGTGGTTTTTATTAAATTTTAAAATTTTTAATTTTTTTTTTTCTTAATCTATTTATTACTTTTAGGAACATTTTAACCTTATAGCTTTGGATGACGTTTGGGGTCCTCTGGTCATGTCTCTCAAAGTTGAAAATATTTCTAGTCAAGAACAACTTAAAGTTTTAATTAGGTATGACACTTTGAAATTGTTATCTTGATTACTTTGTATAAATCAATATATTAAGTATTATCTAATCTTAAACTGAAAACTCTTAGAAAGTATTATTATCATAGTTATATATCTGCATTTATCTTAGTTATATATTTAATGTTTCTAGAAATGAAACTATTAAAATAAATGCAAAAGTTGTTTTAAATTTTTTTATAAGTTTTTAATAATTTACCATCATTATTTTTAATGAAACTTGTATTGATATTTTTCCTTTAACTTCTTTTATTCATCACTATTTTTTTTACTTTACATGATTAATTTTAATAGTAACTTGACCTGTAAAAATGGAAAAAGTTTAAAATCTGTAATATTTTAAAATAAATTTATATTGTGTATATTTTCAAAGCATTTTTAATAATCATATTTTAATTAACTTAACTTAGAAATGGAGGCTATGATATTTTTATAATATATTTAATAATTTATGTAGTCTGATTATTTTTTTATGTTTATATTTGGCTTGTTCAATGGTTAATTTTAACGTGAATTCGCTCTTTTTCAGTTTAACAAGGTAAGTTTTGTAAAAGTTGCTTGATTTTATTTTAAAAACTGATTTTTATTTATAACAATTTAATCTTGAGTGATATTTAACTATTTAAGTTTCTGTAAAACACTTCACAAAAATTCTAATTACTGAAACTCCTCCCCCAAAAAAATTGCTTTTTAAAATAGTACATTTTCTTTTTTATTTTCGCGAAAATTTTACATGTTAATGATAGCCGAGCTGGTAACCAAATGTTAAGCTCTATTGGCTTTGGTATAACTATTTATGGTTTCGAAATCCCACCTTGGGTTTGGATGTTTGTAGTGGTTCGGAATCCACTTTAAATCATATGTCCCAGTCTAATTAGCTGTCATGTGCATAAATGGCCATTGAGCAACAAACAAAACAAATCATGTAGTAATTGATATGAGGTAATTTATTGGACTCAGTATTTTTTAGAATACTTTAAACTTTGTCCCCTGATTATGTAACAATACTTATGGCTGAAAATTTAATGCTTTCTTCATTTTTTGAATTTGAATTACTCCTCATGCATAGATGCTTATTGAGTTCAGAATCCACTTGTAGACTTATTAATTCTAATCAAATTGAAGTGTGCAGAAATTGATTATAAGTTACAAAAAAAACCCTAACTTAATGTTAATTTTTTTTTTTTAAGATTTTGTTTTTGATTAGGTTAATTCTTCTTTATTTATTACACCCAATGTTATGTCATAAATATTTTAAATTTATGAAATATGATTATTTAATGCTTTATTGTTTTTAATTAAGATTTATTGATATAGTTCTAATGAAATGATACATGTTTGTAAGTTCCTATTTATAAATAATGAAAGCAAGCAATTATATGTGCAATAAACATAATGTGGAAAAGCTTTTCTTGTGTCTAAAAAATCTGAATGAAATCCATCCTGTACTGTTATAATATACTTTAATTATATTTTCATTATGTGTCATTTTTTCATTGTATTATTGTTATATCTATTTAATTATCTATTTAATATCTAAATAATTGGCAATTTGCATTATTTTTGCAGAACCAAAGATGGACTTTTATATGATGTATTTCACTTTAATCAAGCTACTGCAAATTCTCTTAATCCTGTACAGATAGCAAAAGTATGCATATTTGTTTACAGTTATATTACAATGAATAAATTATTTTTTTTATAATATTAAGTTTTAAATGTCTTTTTTGCTATATTAATGAAAGTTCACATATATATATGACAAATCATTTCCAGGCAGATTACTTATTAATGAAAATTCCAGAAACTCATGATTTGTGGATTTCAATTCCACTTTGGGTATGGATGTAGTGGTTTGGAATCCTCTTTAAAATGTATGTCCTGTTCTAATTAGTCCTTGTGTGTAAAAAAAAAAAAAAAAAAAAAAATGTTGAATGATAACCGAATCAATGCAGATATTCTTAAGGAGAATAATAGTTGGGTAATTTTATTAGATGATAATATAAGTTCAAAAAAAAAAGTCAATTGTAGGAAAACTATTGATGCTTTATTCCAACTAATTATTCAAATGCATAAAAATAAATGTTAGATATTATTCCTTATTTCGATCAAACTGAGCATTAATCAATTGTGAAGAATTTTCTACCATAATAAAATTCAAAAACAAGCTGAAAACACAGTAAAGGTAATTATCATTCATGTTTAAAACCTCATTAAAAATTCTCAGAATTTTACGAGATTTTTGGTGAAGGAGTTTAACTTTGGAAATAAGCAGATTAAAAATTGTTTCCTTTCATTTTCAACATATCTTGAACTTACTTTTAAATACAAAGCAATTATGAATTTGTAATTATACAGTATAACTTAGATTTTTTAATTTTAATATAATGGGCTATAAAAAAGGGTTAAAGGAAAACTGCCCATTAAAACATGAAGTTCTCTTTAAATTTATTTTAATTGCTAGAAAAGTTTTAAATTCAAAATTTCATTAACAAAAATTGGATATTTATTATAGATTAACTACACTCACAAATTTACTGATATTCATTTTTTTTATTTTAGTTAAAATAAATGCAAAATTTGAATTAAGAAATTGAATTTCTATATATATTAACTGATATTTTTAATTATAGTAAGAATTTTGTTAAAACATAAGATGCCAAATGTTAAGTTATAAAACAAATAAAATAAAACTTTAAATCTGCTATAATAATTCTAACCTTATTTTGCTTTTAGATTTAATAAAAGTTCTCCACCTATATTTAATATTAAAGAATGCTTTTATTTTTAGTCTCCCAGAAAACTATCTATGCAAATATATATATGAAAAATTTTTCCACAGAATAATTTTAATGCTTTTACATTAAAACTTTTTGTTTAAATGAACTGTATTAATTTTTATATAACCAAAAATATTTCCTCAAATCAATAATTCCCATCAAGAATCTCTTTTGAATTGACAATTTCTAACCTATTTTAGTCTACTTGTGGTGTGAAGGTATTTAATTAAATTCCAATTTATTTTTATTTAGGTTATGTGTGAAGATATTGTTACTGAAAGATTTACTCCAATATTATTTCCTCGAGTAAGTGTATTACTTTTTTCTGTTCTTCTGAAATTTAATAAATTTGCAACATTCCAAAATTTGATTTAACAAATATTTTGCAAATTAATATTTATGCTCTATCAAATTAATATTAATGTTCTATCCAAAAATTTATCCTACAGAATAAATTTTTGGAAAATGCATTAATTATTCATTAAAATAGCTGTTTCATAATTTCCAAAATTTGGAATATTTCAAATTTTACGTAATCAACTTAATTCTGTTAATATGAATATTTTATTTATTCTTAATATATAAAATGTTAATGCAAACTATATGTATTTCATATTGTGATATTGAGTATTATAAACTTTATATTGTTTTAAAAAATGGGTTGTCACATTTCCAATGTGTAACTTCTACTTCATTAGTTCAATTTAATAAAATTTGCTTATTCTGTTGTATTAACAAATATAATACAACTTTATCTGAGAATGCTTATTGTAAATTTTGAAGGAAAGAATGTCAAGAAATAAATTTTTGACTAATAAATTTGCCATATTTATCTTAATGATTATATAAATTATATATATAATGTAGTATATATATGTATAATTCACATATGAAACTATGTAGATCCTTATTTTACGAGGGCCGTTCAGAAACTAACCTCCGGTTAATTGAAAAAAATATACCAAGTTAAGTAAAAATATTTTAATATATACATCTTACAACTACATCTTTGCACTATTTTTCGACATAGTCACCATTACGATTGAGGCACTTATCGTATCTCTTCACAAGGTTTGAAATTCCTTCTGCATAAAAATCACCCGCTTGTGCCTTGAGCCAGTCTGTGACCGCATCTTTGAGCTCTTCGTCGTCATCAAACCGCTGGGACCCGAGCCATTTCTTCATATGCATGAAGAGGTGATAATCGCTTGGCGCCAGATCTGGGCTGTAAGGTGGATGGTTGCGTCCCACTTGAAGGACTCAAGAAGGGCTGTTGTTCTGCGAGCAGAGTGAGGACGGCATTATCGTGCAAAAACGATACCGAAGTCAGCATACCACGGCGTTTGTTCTGTATAGCCCGTCGTAATGCTTTTAGTGTTTCACAGTACACGTCTTGATTAATGGTCGTCCCACGTTCCATGAATTCAACCAACAACACCTTTGGCATCCCAAAACACCGTTGCCATCAGTTTTCTGGCAGAAAAATCTTGCCGGGCTTTTTTGGTTTGGTAGGCGAATCTGAATGTGCCCACATCTTTGATTGTTCTTGTGTCTCAGGGTTCACGTACTTAATCCAGGTTTCGTCACCGGTCACGATTCTGTTTAACAATGGTTCTCCTTCGTCCTCATAACGTGACAGAAAGTCTAATGCAGAGGCCATTCTTTGAGTTTTGTGGTGGTCGGTAAGAATTTTCGGCACCCATCGTGCACAGAACTTACGGTAACCCAATCTTGCTGTCACTATCTCGCATACAAAGAGTCTTAGAAATCTGTGGAAAATCAGTAGACAACTCCGCCATTGTGAAACGTCGATTTTCACGAACTTTTGCATCAACTGTCTGAGCAGGTTCGTCAGTCACCAATGATGGTCTACCACTCCTCTCTTCATCATGAGCGTTTTCGTCCACTTTTAAATAAACGCATTGCCCATTCACGGACAACTCCTTCACTCATAACTTTTGGTCCGTACCGTACAAAGCTCACGATGAATAGCTGCTGCAGAGTATCCTTTGGCTGTAAAAACCTTATAACAGCACGCACCTCACATTTGGCGGGATTTTCTATTGCAGCACACATTTCAAACTGCCACAAAAACTAAACTAGCGTAGATGCGATGTTCACTCGACTACGGCTTGATGCCGACTGACCTGCTGAGCGCGTGAATGCACAGATGGCGTGCTACTCCCCCCACTACCCGCACTGTGACCAATCGGAGGTTAGTTTCTGAATGGCCCTCGTAAAATAAATATTCTATTTATGAAAATGTTGTTTATAACTGTCAATATTTTTATGCAAGTTTTTTCTTAAACTTTGATGAAAGAAAATCAAAACATGCTGCAGATAAAAAATGAATGTTTCATATTCAGATTAGTATAAACATTTGATAAAATATACAAAAATTTATATTGAAGGAATTTATAAATTTTCATAAAAAAAAATGCGCAAAAGTTTACAGTATAAGGATTTGATGAAATATACAAAATGTATAGCAAGTTTTTAATAGTTGGAAATTACTAACAAATAATCAGATAACTATCAACCTAGTCAGTATCAACTAAAAAGTCACTCTTATAATTTTTAATATTAATGTATTGGAGATACTGTGAGACATCTGAGATGGCTAGGCATACTTCATAAATTGAGATATTTTGTATTAACAGTCAAGCATTAAAAAATATGATATCTGAAGTATCATATTTGGATTAGATTGATCTGATCTGTTTGGATTAGATTGAAATTTTTGCTAAATATGTCAAATCAACAATTTAATCTCATTATACATGTTTTAATTCACTATTTGCATTAGTATAGCATTAATTTGTTTTGCTTTAATTTAATAAATTAAAGTGTTTAAAACAGATCCACTTTAAAAAAAAAACTGCATTTATTTTTTAGCTAAACATAACTATCTATAACTTTATATTTACAGACCATAATCTATATTATTTTTCATATAATTTATAATACTCTGTAATCATTACTTAATAGCCAAGATTGAACTGACTCTTTTAAAATTTTCATTCATTCAGATTTCTTATTTTGAAAATTTTTTATAATATATTGACATTTTAGTGTACTATTAAATTTTTTTTTATTGTAATCTGTTGCTTTTAATTTAATAAATAAAATTTTTAGCTTTATTACCAAACAAGTTTTAGAAAATAATGGAACTAGAACACACAATGTTATCTTTTATAATGTTCACTGCATTTGACTTTTTCATTTATGGTGCACAATAATTGACTATTAAATTATGAATGAAAACTATTCACTCTTTTTTTTGTGCTGTAAAATATTGTTTATTTTATTTTTTAAATTAATGACTATATTTCCCCATTAAATATAAAATAAGTTTATTTTCAATCACTCTTCTGTTTCTATATTTATCAGATATTCTGAAAATGCATTCAGTTTGTTATATTATATATATATATATATATATATATATATATATATATAAAAGTTTTATAAGCTGAAACTGTTTAAAATATATTAATTAGATATTTGAGCATAAAACAACTTACACACAGCTTTGAGAAATCAAATCTAATTGGCATCTACACTATTCAGAATTAAAATTCAGATAATAACAGGAATTAGTTAGAATTAGTTAAAATGTTTGTCTTGCTACTATCAATTATAAATAAAACAAATTTTTGGAATAAATTTCTAAATTCATAAATGAAATTATGATTGTAGTACTTTGTTATATTATTTCTGAAGCAAATATGCTGTAATGAGGATGTGTTGTAAATAGTTATATCTTCTACTGTTCCTAGAAAGTATCAGATAGTATTTTAACTATTTTTAAATATTTTATATAAAAAAAAGTTTTATAATATATATTTATAAAATTCATTACTACTAGCGTTTCTGGCTTTTGAAGTAGTTTTTAGCCAAATATTAGCTTTGTAACTTGCATTTTTTAATTACATATTTATTTTAAAAAATTAGAAAAAATAATGGAAGCATAATGCATATGTATCAGAATTTTCGATTTTCCTCTCTATTGAAAAAGCGGAAATAAATTATTCAATGTATCTGTTTATACTACTTCAGTGACAATTATATATTTTTGCTGATACGGGTATAATATATATTATGCCTGTTTCACAAAAATTCGGGTATAATATAATATATATTAAATTATAGTTTATTCTTTATAATATCAGATTAAATTTTTCTAGGTATCAGAAATGCTGTTGGCATATGATGAACATGTACTAGTCAAAACATTCAAATTTGGTATTATTTATCAAAAATTTGGTCAGGTGAGAAATTTTTTGTATTTAATTAATAAGCTGTTAAGCAATGTGATGAATTTTTAATTTTGAAGTTGTTAAACTTTTAGACAACTGAAGAAGAATTGTTTGGTAATAGAAAGCATAGTCCTGCAATGGAAGAATTTTTAGATCTGCTTGGAAACCGAATAAAATTAAAGGATTTTAAAGGGTGAATATACTCTTTTCTTTAAATTTGATTTTTTTTCCCATCTTAATTTAATTTGTATTTTGTTCCTATAATTTGTATCTACTTTCTGTTCCAAGCTGAATTTTATGTTCATGATATGTATATATAGTTTACTGAATTGCTACTGTATAATAACTACCAGCTTCAGTTTTAAATCTCATTTTTATTATTTTCAACTTGTTATTCAGTGTTAGGATCTCAATTTTATTCATAAATCAAAAAACATTTACATATTTAATATTTTTAGCAGAAAAGTTTCATTTATTTATATTAAACCATATCAATATATGTCTTGAAAGCAAACTAATTGCAATTTTGTATAAATTCTTTCTCTTGTATTATTTGTAAATCACTTGTATATCAAAATACATATAAATGATACAATTATTATGTGTTAGAAATTTCTTGCGCCTTAGAGTTACTCAATATCGTATGTATATATCGGTATACTTTGACATTATCCCAAATTATATACAAAAATGTATTTTATTACTTTTAATTCTATTCTATATAATTTTACTCTTGTCATAAAAAATTAGTCAATAATATTGTACTTAAAAATCATTAATTTTTTTTAACTGGATAATTTTTCTCCATGCAATTTATTAGGTTTCGTGGTGGCTTAGATGCTAACTATGGTCAGACTGGTGAAGATTCAGTTTATACACAATTCAAAGATTCTGAAGTTATGTTTCATGTTTCGACTTTATTACCATTCACTGAAGGAGATTCTCAACAAGTAAATATTAGATATAATGTTTAAGTATATAAGTTATTATTTTTCCTGTGTTGATGCCTTTGATTTTATTTTTCAGAAAATTTAATATTTGTAAGAATTTTACATTATTTCACTAATAAAAATATTTAGCTTTCAAGACTTTGTTTGAAATGCTTTTAATTTTTCCATGTAAAGTTTAAAAATTGAATGTGAGTTATGTATTGTGTTGTAGTCTTAAAATAATTATTAACCATTTGAAACTGAAGCTTTGTTGCTCATAGTGTATAATTAAGTATTTACAAAATCTTGATTGTCAGTATTATATCTTAAATGGGTTTCTTCTGTTCACAAAATGTTCCATGTATAGGGATTATCTGTATCCATTCAGGCAAGAAACATTAAGTTGAGCAAAAGTTTGTGTTGACTGGCCAGAAAAAATCAGTTCTTGTGTGTTGAATACGTAAGTCTACATAAATAGCATTGCCGTGTATTTCATTAGTTTTTATGAACTGGTGGCAAGCATTTCTAAATTTTAGTTCATCCTCCCTTACGCAGCACTGCTTAATGCTTCTTGCAATTTGGTAGCCACATTTCAATTTAAATGAAACCATCTCTTCAGATTCATCAACGATCATCTGGTGAATGATGATATTTCTCTTTACTGTGTAATCATAAGACCAAATCTTGTAGTCTTCAATGTCCAAAATTTCTTCAGGTTAGTTACTACACAATCACATTCTTTTAAAAAAGTAAGCCTAATGGAGCCCAATCTTTTAGTGATAATCATGAGTATATACACAGATCCAGAATAACAAGAACTGCACGTTCATTGTCATTTTATCATAAGTATAGTGCACAATATGCATGCCACAAATTAAAATTTCAAAAATTAATTCACCAAACATATCCCTATTATTTCATGTATATTCAGATAAAATATCAAACTATTCTAATCATTTTTTTTGACTAGGTTGTGTAATTTTAATATAAAATTATGTATGTGTGTGTAATAAATATATCATTTTACGCCTGGTTAAATGAATTTGTAGTTTACTCTTGACTTATTGTATGCTCACTTAGTTTAAATTTTATCAGAGGAAGAAGAAGAATAAAATTTCAGAGATCCCACCTGGTTTAGAACTGAAAAGACTAATCTTCATAATTATGCAATGAAAACAAAAGCAAAATATCCATTTTTTCCCCTATTGCATATCAGAAACTTAAATTAATAGGAAAATGCCAAATTTAAAAAAAAAATTCCAATCAAGTATTTAATTTGAAATACTTGATTTATTTAAAACTTTTGCACATAAAATTGCATATTTTGTAAAACACATTTTAAGTTTTAATCTAGTCATGAAATAAAAAAGACCAACATTAAATTAATGCTAGAAAAAGAAAGGCAAAACTTACAGTGAAGGGATAACAAAATAAACAAGAAACCAAAGAATTAAATAGAATTTCTTGTGGCTGAAGCTTCAGTTTCTATTTGCAAACATGTTTAACATTTTGATTCCTGAAAATTTTCTTTCAAAAAGTAATTTTATTAAGAGCTTTATAAACCATATCTTGTATCATTAAAGTCTTGAATATAGATTAATAAGAAACGAATTAATATAATTCTTGGAAACTCATTTTAATTTTGAAGTTGTTAAATATTGAAATTAGGAATCTTTTTGTCCATTTCTTAATGAAATGTGCAAAAGCTTTCACTGAAGAAGTCTGAAACAGTTTGCTCAATTAATGTTTGAAAAAAAAGCTAGAAAGCAAAGTTTTGACAGACTTGTGTAATAAGGATTTTATGTACCTATTTGTGTTAAATTTACAGAAGTAAGAAGTACTTTTTTTATTGCACTTGACTGATTTATAAAATGTGCATTTTTTGATTTAAACTTTATCTTTTATTGTAAATTTGTTTAGCTTGTTTTTAAATTTTAAAAATGTTATTACAGCTTGATAAATGAAAGTAAGTATGTTATTGTTCATGTTTTATTCATAAATATGGAATATTTTTAAATTAGAAACCTGATAACACAGAATAATGTTTATTATATATTCATCTAATTAAATTGAGTCTTTAAGGACAAGCATTATAATGTTTTAAATAACCTTTATATTTTTAATCTTTTAAAAATGCATTATACATTTTTTTTTAATCTAAACTACTGAAATTGATTGCATATTTAATGATTTGCATCATTGTTTTCAGAAAGTAATATTAAAAAAACATATACAATATTTTTGTTTCTGTTAATTTTCTTTGAAAAGCTTTCTTTTAAAAAGACTGATTCTATAGCAGTTTACTTTTGAAGATATAGCTTCTTATTTTTTTTCTAGTATTTATAATTTTAATATGATTTTTCTTTAGCTACAAAGAAAACGGCATATAGGAAATGATATAGTTGCAATAGTTTTTCAAGATGCTAATACTCCTTTCCTACCTTCCATGATTGCTTCCCATTTTTTACATTCTTATATTGTTGTACAAGCTGTTGATCCCTTAACTCCAAATGTTGTGTAAGTAAATAGTATTAAGTTTCTTATTAAAATCTTTTTATTTTTAAATTAAAAGGATAAAATTACTAGGGTAAATTTTTGTATTTCAAAAATGTAAAGTCTAACTTGCTATCACATAAGACAGGCATTTTGACAAAGAATTAAAAATATATATATATTTCTTTTTTGCTCTGTAAGTTTGTAAAAATTTGTGCTTTATTTTCCTTAATATATTTTAAACTCAATATGCTTTCTGCTTTATTCAACTCTTTCTCATAATAACATGTTAACATTTGGCCAATTAGTGTTTAATAAATATTTTAAAAGTGACAGAAAATAAATATAATTATGATAAATTTAAATATGATCTTAAAATATTTAAAAATAGGAGAGCTCTTTGATCATTTTAAATAAGAAATGCTATACAAATTACTTTTGTGAATGATGTAGTTAATTTTTTCATAATTTTTAGTTACAAAGTGTCAGTCACAGCTCGAGATGGTGTTCCACTCTTTGGCCCTAATTTGCCCAATCCTGCTGTGTTTCGAAAAAATGAGGAATTTAGAGAATTTCTCCTTACAAAGCTTATAAATGCTGAAATAGCATGTTACAAGGCTGAAAAGTTTTCTAAGTTAGAAGTAAGTTATTTAATAGTTTTATTTGTCTGCATATGTAATGAACAATATTTCTTGTGGTTAATAATACAAACATTTTATACCCTTCACTATAAATCATTGTAACAAGCAGTCATTTCAGCACTTTTTTTGAGCCTTATGTTTTTTCTAGTGAATTATTAATTCTTTGACTTATTAAGTTTTACTCAGAAATATTTTTAGTTTTATAAATCTTTTCTTCCAAGGAATAAATATTTTACCTCTCATTCAAACTTGTTCAAATGGACATAAAATGAAATATATGAAGGGAATATATCAAGGAATAAATATTTTACCTCACATTCAAACTTGTTCAAATAGACATAAAATGAAATATATGAAGGGAATAAATCTTTTACCTCACATTCAAACTTGTTCAAATGGACATAAAATGAAATATATGCAGGGAATATATAGCTCTACAGTGTGAAGAATTATAAGCTTAAAGCAGCCATTCAATCAGATAATTGACCAGAAAGTCAAGAATTCCATTTGCAACAGCATTACAATTTATTTACTGTGGAGCAATGGAACTCATTGCATGTAAGTGGTGTTTAGAGCAACTGAGCACCACTTATAATAAATATATTAATTATAAAACAATCAACAAAAATTATTTTATATAAGAAGCCAGTTTCATATATCACATAGCACTTTGTTTATCCAACTACAAGGATACATGTAAAATATTGAGATACTGAAAATTTGAATAGTGGAGGAACTTTTTTTTTTTTTTTTTTGCTCAATATTAATTTAAGTCTATATTAAAAGCAACTGCCAAACTGGGGCTGCCCTAAAACCTTTTTTGCCTTTATGACAAATTTGGCCACCGGATCTGCAAACTTGCATAAGTATCTTAAATATTTTAAAGCGTTTTAGTTGTTAAACTAATCAGTTTATAATAAAATTATTAATTTCACTAGTATTTATTTGGTAGTTTTCATTAATTTGTTCTGTTTATGAGAATAACCGAAATTTTTTATCTTTTAAAATTAATTTTTTATAGAAACGGACACGAATGTCCCTCCTTCAATCTCTGTATGATGAAGTAAGACTGAAAACCCAAGATTTCTGTGGCATAATTGGGGATACTGGAAAAACGGAAATAAATGGCAATAGCAATCGTTTTCTTGATTCTGTAAGAAAAGCAATCACTAGTCGTGTTCGCAGCCACTCAGTGGAGACAAATTTAGCCAATTCTGTGATGAATAAACGCTCATCTTCAAGCACATCAAATAGCAGTTTGTCTTCAATAGTTGCTGGAGAAGTAGCTCAAAATGTAAGTATAATTTAATTTGAATTTTTTTTTTTTTTTATGTATCTACTTTTGGCAGTTACCACTGAATGTCAATAATCAGCAAACGATTTAAGTATCCTTATATCTAATTTACCCTGACAAGTTTACATTCACTATGCAGAAATGTTAAATATGTTAGAGATTAGCATTTTCTTCTTCATATTTTGAACATGATAAAAGATGACATAAGTGGCATAAAATTTTAGTCCACTGCAGATAAAATTTCACAGCAAGATAACTCCAGAAAATTTAAATTAGTAGTAGATTTAAAGACAGCCTCGGATTGATTTATATTTATTTTATTTATTTATTTTAAGTTTATAGTGTGAGGAGATGGGATGCTTGATGTTGCTTTGATTCTTTGTAATTATAACAGCTGTAATTGGGTTGAACATTTAAATTTTAGTTTTAAGCTTAGCTAAAAAGGAGTTTGGCATTTCTGTCTGAGTGAGCTTAACATTTCTTTAACCACATCATTAAGACATCCACAATGGAATAAAAATATGTTTCTAAATTGTGCTTTATTATTATGTTCAGTACTCAAATATTTGAATTTTTTTTAAAAAGAAATACTGAATTCAAATATTTTTTTCATTCCTATTAGCTAAATTATTTTGGTACATAATAACATAGTTGCCAACTCTACTAATTTTATTGGGAAGCTCCTGATTTTTCATAGTTTCTCCTGATTTCACGATAATGTAGGAAAATCTACTGATTTTTGGCAATTTCAGTGAAAAGCTTGCAAACAGTCTAAATTTTGCTAGAAAAAAAGTCTATTGAGTTATTTTAGTAACTTAAACAGTCAGTGAAGAAAGTTTAATTAGTTCATAAGTTTAGAAAGTTTAATTATAACTGAGTATTCTAAAAAAATGCTAAGTGAACAACATACAAAAGAAATAAATTGCCATGAATTATTTAAATTTGAAATATTTTTATAGACAAAGTATTTGATAATTTCTATATTCTTAGAAGTATTTATCACACTGAATTCAATTTATTTATTCATTTTATGTATAATATTTTATGCATTTTATGTATAATTGTGCAAGTTCGATATTTATAAATTGCACTAATGTAGAAAAGGTTACCCTATAATGTAAATATTGGAGCTTAAGTGTTGATGTTCATTTTTTACACATAGTATATTCATTTATTTTTCATAGTTCCTTTATGAGGTTACTGAATGTTTTACTAAAATATTAAGATTAACACAAAACATGATTAACATAAATCATTCTCAGAATGTATAATCCAAAGAGTAAAATTGTCTTTTTGTGGTACTACAATTTTAAACATTCTGTTTCAAACAAAATGTCACTAGTGCTATCTCCTGATTTTTCTCTCTCCAAGGTTGGCAGGTATGTTATAAACTTACATTCACCATCACAATGGGGCTGTACTTCTAGTAGATCAATTTTTAATCTTTTGAGTTTAACTCAGAACTCATTATCAGTTTCATAATATCATATTTAGGCTTCAATTGGCATTGCTTACTAATATGCAACAATACAACTTCATATCTAATTTGTATTTAACTAGTAAATCTGTAATCAAGCTTTTAACTAGTAAGTCTGCAAACATGTTATTAACTAGTAAATCTGAACATGTTCATTCTTCATGACTTAAGTTTCCAATATAATATACAAAACAATTCTTTATTAATATAATAAATATATTTTCTTAGTTTTAATGATGCAATTTATTTTTCCTTATCATTAATTTTTAAAATGTCAAAACTTTGTAACTTTTTGTAATCCAAAGGTTTTCTGTACTTAATTTTAGTAAAAATTATTTCAGGAAATATTTAAGAATATTCTTCTTCAGAAAAAAATATTTGAAGTTAATTTTGAGTAAATAAAACTCTCAAAATCCCAATTCTTAATTAGCTCAAGTTAACTTGTCAATTAACTTCTCAAAATGAATAATAAAAAAAGATCACTATTCACTGCAATATCCCTTCAATGTGAGTTATAGAATAAAATTTAAGAAAATGTTATGCACAGCTTCAAGCCTTGCATAATATTGACCAACAGTAATGTTCTTAAGTATAACAAATATATGCCATGCAGATTCAATTGCTGCAAACAAATGATACAGCAAAATACTCTTCTCTTTGTAGACTGCAGGTTATATTTTAATGATAATTAATATATATATACACATACATACTTACACACACTACTAATAATTAAAATATGCTAGAGAATAATCAAATATTTGTTCTTCCACGAATATATTTGGTACATGTTGTAATTCACACTTGGGAATGTCAACATTCTTTGATATTTATGATATTGTTACAAATTTATAAATAATTATTGTATATGTCTTAAAATATCTCAGACAGATCGAAAATACTCACATTTTGGGCAAAAATTGCAGTATTTAGACGTGTTATAGGTTAAAAGCAGGTTTTCAAATTATTTGCTGACTTGGCGAGAAAGCTTGGCGACAGTTGGCGTGATTTTTGGCGACTTGGCGAGAAATAGATACTTCTGGAAACATCCATCACCTATGCTCTAGAACCAATATTTAGCGAGATAGCCTAGAAACTTCCAGAACCTTGGCGAAATTAGTAGATTTCCCTGCAAGTCAGGTATAAATACCGCAGCCCGACATAGTTAGTTTTGTGAAGACGATTAGTCGTGGCTGCTAGTTTAGAGAAGCTGTTCTCTGACTGAGGTATTTGAGACCTGTGATTAGAAGCTGTTACTTATTGTATCTGACGAATTGTAGCTGTATAATAGTGAATGTTGCAGCTGGTATATCTAGTGGATTTTTTTTTCAAATAAAAGTCTTTTGTTCATTGAGTGGTTGCTTTCTTCAACTCTCAATCCACACGAACCCCGAAGCTCGGTACAATATGCATACTAGTGCATAAAATGAAAAGGTAATAAGTACTAACTTCACTGAATACTGATATACTACATTAGTAATGAATGCAAAAATCTTTAACTGTATTAATACATATAGTATATAAAATAAAGGTCATCATTAAATCGCTGTATATAAGTGTTAATTACATTATATATAAGTATTACTATATATATTATCTATAAATTGCCTTCTGATTCTTAATTATTAGAAGCTAAGTACATAGATATTCTGCATACAATTTCAAGATTTGAAGTTTCATTTTAAATACCATAAATTTTTACTCTATAACATCATATTATTCAAGAGTAAATGTTATCTGTCATTGATAGTACTAAGCAGCAATTACTTTGTCAAAAACCAGTTGATTGCCATTAAAATGGGTTTTTGAATTGAAAGTAATAACTAAGATAAAAAAAAAAAGTATTGTACTGTATGTGATTCTGTTAATCAGAAAGAAAAACATCCTTGAAAAAATTAAATTCATTTCCCTTTTGTTTGCAGTTGATAGTTTTATTCAATATTTTCTGTAATTTTTTACAATATGTGTTTATTCATTTTCAAATATTTAGTACCGTTTTAAAAGTGGGGATTTTCTAGCCTTTAATTTTATGCATAATTTAAAACTTGCTTTATTATTGTCAAAAGGTTTTGTTGTCACCAATTCTAGTATTAAACCATATATTTAGAATGATTATTGAATAATTTATGTAAATTAAAACTTATTTCTTTTACATTTCTAATTGCAGGACATGATAAACTAGGTAAGTGCCAAATTGCAAGAGTACAAATTATTAATATGTTTGGGGTACTAAAATTTAAATTTTTATTTAAGAAATGCATAGGATTACTTTCTTTTTAAACTGGTAATCTCTTTTGTTGTATATTGAAAAATTTATATTTATGGGCATTACACATTGCTTAATATATTAACAAAAATAAAAAATGTATACAAATCATCAGTTTTTAAACTATACTATAGAATTAAACTTTTATGAACTAGTTATATTTTTACTATCATATTAGGTTCATTAAATTCTTTATTATTACTCATAATATTTAATATTAAAATTTGTAAATTTTGTTTAAATAATTTTTGTTTATTTGACACCTATATATTTGCATGAATACAGCCAATTTTAAATTTAAATGCAAAATATCTAAAATGTGATATTGTGTGCACCAATATTTTTAAATAGGGCAAATATTTCAGCAATTGAAAATTTACATTCTTAAAAAATATTAAGTATTAAAATTGGCTGTGTGTGATGATGTTGATGTGTATAAATGTTGTTTATTTTTTAATTTTAAAAAGGTTAATTTTTTATAGTATTTTATATTTTTGTAATTTATTTTATGTAATAGGTTCCTAAAGTACCTAAAGAAACTCTTCTGAAAATTTCATCACCAAGTTCTGCCAGAAAGTAAGAAAATTATATTATTTATGATAAGGTACTAATTCAGGGTACATTATTATATCTTTGCCTCTTGTCAAATTTACTTATTATATTTTGTATTGGCATTTTCAAATGTATTTTATTCATTATAAGTGATAGATGTATGTCCTTATTAAATTATTTGGATTATTTGAAAAAATTTGAATATGTTTTATACAAGAAAATATAAGCTTTTCAGAAAAATGTTAAATATGTTATACATACATACAAAACTCATCAAAAAAGGTTGGTGAGTGGTCTCAAAAAATAATGAAAGGAAGAGTTACAAGTTGGTAAATCAATAAAAAATTTATAAATCACCAATGTATTACTCATTATGATATGGTTGGATTATTAATTGAGATTATAGTTCTAGAATTAACATCATACCAATCAAATATTTTCAATTTGTATTCAAGAACCTAAATTTATAAAATATTGTTACAAATTTATAAATAATTATTATATTTGTCTTAAAACATCTCAGATAGATCGAAAATACTCACATTTTGGGTAAAAATTGCAATATTTAGATGTGTTATACATTAAAAGCAGGTTTTCTTATGATTTGGTGACTTGTCGATGTTTCGGCAAGATTCTTGGCGACTTGGCAAGAAATAGATACTTCTGGAAACATCCAGAACCTTGGCGAAACTTGTAGATTTCCCCGCCAAGTCAGGTATAAATACCGCAGTCCGACATAGAAGGAGGAGTTTTTGTGAAGACGATTAGTTGTGACTGCTAGTCTAAAGAAGCTGTTACTTATTGTATCTGATGAATTGTACCTGTATAATTGTGATTGTTACAGCTGCTATATATTTTACGAATAAAAGTCTTATGCTCATTGAGTGGCTGTTTTATTCAACTCTCAATCGACACAAACCCCGAAGCTCGGTACAATATATTCATACCATTACTATTGTGAACACTTTTTATAATATAACATTACTTATTATAAGAATATTTATGCAGCAGCAAAACAAAAACATTTAGTTGAAATCTATAGGTACTTATGATTGGTGGATTTATTATTTGAAATTGCAATACATTTACTTTCAAATCTGAATATATTTGGAATATAATTAAAGAATGAAATCTGTATTGTTTTTATATACTTATTTTAAGATTTTACTAATCTGAATAAAGAGTGTAAAAAGTGGAAAAGCTTCAGATTTTTATCTTTGAAAATTCAACCATTCTGAATGATTATTATAATAATGTTTAGAAAAACAAGTTATTTAAGTTTTTTTTAAAGAATTACATATTAACAATTGTTAATTTGTGATGGTATTTTATGAATAATTCAGTGACTATTCTTTTAAAATCATATATATGCACAGGTGTCAAAATTTTTAACATTTCATGTTATTAATTTTGTTATTTACATTAAATTTGTTATTTACAATTAAGATGCTTCAGCTGCAAGTTGTCAAGATACTGTTGTATTCTTAAATTCTATGCCTGCTGGTTATTGTTGATTGCACCCTAAACTATTATACCATGCTATGGATGCATGCCATTACGAAACAAACATCCTTGTTACCAGGCGTTCTCCTTGTTCATAAATGGAGTGGATATATACTTCCAAGAGAAAAGCAATATTCATTATTGAGATCTACATTTTCATTTAGCTGGTAGCAATTGTGATCAGATATGACATTCCTGCTGATTACAAATTTAAGATGTTACTGTGAGCATACCCATGCTTCAGACTGCATTGAAATGATGGATGAATCTGTAGGCGGTATGGAAGTGGCTATAGCATATTTGGTTGTAGGTAATGCTGACTGACTTGCAGTTCTAAAATCAAAGTATTATTCACTTTTTCTGCATAATGAGACTGATGTGGTATCGTGAATCACCTCTCTAAGTCTCTTGCCTACTAGCAACCTCTTTGCTTTATTAATATAAATGTTTAATTAAATACTAATGGTTATATATTTTTTAGTTTAGAAACTCTTTGTTTAATTTAAATTTATTTATTATCTATATAAATTTAAAAAAAATTAGATTACAGTTACTAAATGAGCTAACTAGAACTGTGTATTTCTAACTGACTTTACAAGTTCTTAATTTTAAAATTTACTTCAGTAGGGAATTTCGAAATCGAAGCTTAGATTCTCTCAATTCTGGTGGAACACCTCTTTGGGTTAGAACAAATAGCAGCCCAGGAACTCCAATTTCAAGTCCGGACACACCACCACCACCACATTTCAAGCCCAGACCTTCAGAATCTGACTCTTCCAGTGTCAACAGTTTGGAATTAGAACAGCTACAAAATGGAACTGGTGATGTAGCAATTGAATCTACATTTAACGCTAGCAGCGAAACAAATTCTACATCATGTCCTCAGTGTATGGAAAATGAAGGTGAACTAAAAATTTATATATATATATATATTTATTTATATATATATATATATATATATATATATATATATATATTTATATGTATATATATATATATATATATATATATATATATATATATATATATATATATATATATATATATATATATATATATATATATATAAATATAAAATAAGATTATGCATCTTTGCACCATTTTATATACTTTAGCAAAAATTCATAATATTAACTTTTTTTTATTGTGGCTAATAAGGCTTTAATATTATCACAAATAGAATAATTTGATTTTAAAAACTGAATGATTCATCATAATTTTAATAAAACTTTAATATTAATATGCTTATTAAACTGAGGCTATTCAAAAGGATTAAAATCTTTTAGATGTAAAATAGTACATCTTTAAGAGAGAATTACTTACAATAAATTGCTTAATTTCTTATTTTTTGTATGGAAATTTTTTGACTTGTATATAAAAATCAGTAAAATCACAAATAATAAAAATAGCGAAAAGATAATAGCCATGTTTTTTCGATTAAGAAGTAACTTGTATAATTAAGGGGATGGAAGAAATTGGGAAACATGGTCAGCAAAAATAGAAAAGAATTGAAATAGAAGTTTTTAAATTTTTATAAAAGTATTGCAAACAGAAATACTGAACTTAATTTATTGCTTTTTAATGTCAAGTACAATTAGCATAATGTGTTCAGTTTTGTGTTTTATTTTTCTATTTTATTTTTTACAACCATGTCTATTTTTTATTAATATTTACTTTATTTTTGTTCTAATTTGATTCTAAATGTTGTGAAATTGTAGAAAAATGTATTATTATTATTAATGTGAAATATTTTGAAATTTCAGCTATCATTAGACAACTAGAAGTTTTGAAGCAAGAAGTCAGTAAATTGAAGAGTGACAAATTAGATTTGCTAAAACACAATTTAGTGAGTCATATTTTTATTTCAGTAATTAAAATTTTATAAGTATTATGTTATAGTTTATTAAGTATTAAGCCAAATTTTTAAAATTAATAATGCATGAGTGTTTTGGTTATGATCTTGATGGCACCCCATGCTTTGAGATGCAATATAGGGTGCATGCTACCACTATGCATATTTCATGATGCCATCAAAAACATGTGCGACCATCATGATGTGAACAAAGCAAGGATAAATTTGAAAGCCTGAAGAGAAACCATTCCTTTGTCCTCTTCACTATTACTGTATAATTGGTCTGTTTAATATAGCACATCATAGCATACTATTGAGATGAATCCATGGAATCCATGTTTTGTTGGCAGTCTTGTGATTTTTAATTGAAGGTGAAATGCAAGGGCTTACACTGTCATAGTGGTAAGACATGTTTCTTCAGAATAATAGATCTCGGGTTCAATGGCAACCACTGTTGAGTAAAGGGAGATAAATGTTGTATTTCTGCATACAAGTTTTTTGGGATGGGTGTTTTTGAGTTTTAAAAGCTTCCACCCTGTCAACACATGAATAAATCTCATTATCTACAAAAAGAGTTTTCCTAGAAGGCAATATGATAATGTTAGTAATATTAGTAATACTTTACAATATCATTTGGCTTTAGACTGTTCACTATGCTGTGCCAAAAAGTAAAGTAATCCTAGTAAGTTATAATTTGACTCTTGTTCAACTCAAAAACTTTCTGATCGGCAATTTTTCTTCTTACACTAGACATCATAACTTTTACAACACTTTTACATCACAGTAACAAAGTTCAAATACAATTTGTATGTGCGTCTGTGTATATTCTGTATAATTTATTTATTAAAACATTCTAAATATCTCTGCTAAAAATATTTTGCACCAACCTCCAAGTCCAAAACTTTCTGGTCTAATTAACCCTTGTGTGCAAAAAATGGCCATTAAGCGACAAACAAACCAAATCTCCAAGTCCGAAATACCTAGCTCCATGAATTAAGGTCATTCATTTTGTTTATGAGGTTTGCAAGGCCCTTTACTAAGTTGAGGTGTAATTGTTTAAGATCAAGGTTATTTAAATAGTCAATCAAGTAAAGGCAACGGCATCCCATTTATGTATAATATAAATCACAATTTCTTCGCCCAAATGTCATTTTCTACATACTGGGTCTTCTTGAAAAAGTCTCTTGTATGAATTTTTCTTTATCCTGTCTAGAGAGGCTGTTGTGCTACTAATAGCTTCCTGCTCTTCTCTAGCCTGAATGAACTTAAGATCATTTCTACTTCTGGTACCGAAAGACTTGTTTCTACTCTTTCAATTGATTTACTCTGGATATCCTTACCTTGTAAAGAAAGTCTGCTTCTGAGAATTTGGCTGCAGGAGCAGTAGTTTTAAATAAAAAGAGTTCCCCCAGCATTGCCTGAGTTACTGGGTAAGGCAAAATATTCTAGAAGTTAGTTAGGCATACTAAAGACTTCGTGAGAATACTAATCGTAATGCCATTCACCTTAATCACAGCTTGCATAACACCAAAGTTATCAGATGGGGCTCATGGCTTCTTATAAAGCTGTTCTTTCAAAAAAAGAATAATGTTTGGCTCTCTATCACCTGCTGTCTCACCTGGTAGCTGCTCAAGTCCCAGAATTACATGTGTTAAAATAAGTAGTCATTTGCATATCACAGCATCTTGTCATGTAAATTTCACTTGTATATCAAGTTGCCCTCTTAATGTAGCATCTAATAGGCACCAGTGTAATAAAAATGATTTTTAAATTTGGTTGTAATTGTTTTGTTTTGTAAAATATTCAAGATATGAAAACCAAATTAGAAAAGATTTTCAATAATACTATGATTAACTTGCTTAGGCGTACCACAAAAAGTTTTCTTTTGTGTTCAGTTATTTGTTATTAATTTTTATTGTGAAATAATATCAAAATTTATTTTAAAAAACATTCTGTTTCATTATAGGCTTGTCAAAGAGAAATAAAAAAGTTAAAAGAAAAAGAAGTGAAGTTGACTACAGATTTATCATTAGCCAAACGAGAAATGACCTATCTTCATGTTCAGTTAGCTGAAATGAGTACTGGTGACAGATACACAACTATCTAGTATAAAAACTGTTCTCATCCTTTTCAAAGTATTTATGTGATATATTTTAATTATTGTGTTAGAGCATTGCATTGCAAAATTTCCAGTGTTATAAACTAAAATTTCTGAACTCTGATGTGTTTTCATGAAAATGATTCTTGTAGAGCTTTGAAAATAATCACAAACGACATTTCTGAAGTATTTTCTAACATTTGTGCATAAAATTGTACGCCTCATTAACTGTTATAATTATTTGAAATAATCTAAATACATTCAAAAAATTGTCATTTGAATCGAAATTTATAAAAACATGCTATTGATGTTAACTTTATCTTGCTTATTACAAGCATTTAAAATATCTTATGTAAGACTAAAGCTGATATTGTTACTGTCCAGCTATCACACGTTACTGCGAAAAGTTTAATGTTTGTGATATTTCAAAAGTTTTACTTCAGAATATTTACATGAAATTAAGCTTCTCCTTTAAATTATATTAATGGCAGTCAGTTTCCGTATGTTAAATGTTTTGACAAGGGCGAAATGTTGACTAAAAAAGAACTACTTATTTTTTCCTTCAGTGTTTGTTCTATTTTTTCTCCTGTGTTTATTGAGAATTGCATTTAACAATCCTTATTGTACAGTTATCATTCAAACAATGCGCATATTTATGAATAACATTAAAAAAAACTGCATTCATAAATTTGTTGATATTTATATAGAAATATTACTATTTTCTAAATATTATAAATTTATATCTAGCTTATAATTTCAATTTTTGTGTGTATCTTTTTATGTTTCCAATTTTTTTTAAATTATCAATGTCCTTATGGATGTGCAAAAAAAATATAAGTACAAATCTTATTCAAATTAATTAGATTTTTGTGAATAAAATGTAAAGTTATAGATATCTAAGATGTTAAGAAAAATATTGTTAATGTTAATTTAGTTTAAAAAATTATTAATAAAATCAAGTTTTTTAATGTAAAAATTTTTTAACTAAATTAATATAGACCAGGAATAACATGTGATATTGAAATTTCAAAAATAGTATAAAATTTTTTTTTATCAGTTTATGCATAAATACATCTGAATTTGTTTTCGAAATTCATTCTGATTGTTTGAATTAATTTCTCTGAATGTCAAAGTTTTGTTTCATAATTTGCAAAATCCTGTTTATATTATTTCTATTCAAATTAAATTTTATTCAAATGCACATTTATATTAAGTTATTTTTTATTCTGTGCCTCATGTTAAAATATCAGAAATCACTGGCATTATTTATTTTTTATATTTGATACCAATGTATTTTTTCAAGGGAGAAAATAAATCAATATACTTATTTCGATGTGCAGTGCTTTTAGATAATTCATATGTTTAAATCACTGGATCAGATAATATAAATGTATATATTTTTGTTTATATTTTATCTTGTCTGCTGACTTATTTCATTTACATGTTGGCAGCTTCAATGATAAGTGTAACCAATTTTTATATTATGGTGGAAAATTAATACAATATTAATTTTGTTCTTGATATTATAAAATTATTTGTTGCAGCATTTAGTTTGGTTATGATTATTAAAGAATATTTCTATTCTGAAAGAATTTTTATAAATGTTTAAGTAATACTATTGTTTCGACTAGTTTCTATGACTGTTTTTAATAGTTTTTTATGTATGAATTATATTTACAGGGCATGTATTTAGTACATTACTGCAATTTATCAAATTTTTAAAATTTATAAATGTTTTTGTAAAACAATATTGAAATCAAAAATTAAATATCTTAATTGTATCTGTTGTATTATTTTTTTGTAAATACATTTAAATTGTAATGTATAATTATTGTATTTTATTATGTTAACATTGATTCATTTATGTAATAAGCTGCATAATACAAGTTAAAACTCAGGAAGTAGTTAGGTTTATAAAGCAGATTCTAAAAGACTGTTTTATAATTTTTTTGTTTATAGCAACTTTTATTTGGTTTACTTATTTTATGTTGAAATGTATTTTAATTATGTACTAAATTGTATGAAATTTTACTTTTGTCCGACTATTTCTGTTTTATGTAATCTGATCTTCTGATATTTCATGTGTTCTACGTTCTGAAACACATTTTAAATCTAAATTTTCTTTACTGAATCCAACAAAATATTTACATGCCTTATTTCTTTCTTTCTAAAAAATTTTTCTTTCATACCTCATTTATGGTGTGGTCAAAAGCGTACAAATAACAGTAATATATATAATTATGAATTTTTTTCTGATATGTTGATTATCAGAATTAATAATTAAAAAAATTTTTTAATAAAATACTAATATCTCTATATATTTATTTTGATTATTTAAATGCCAGTGTCTTGTGCTTTTATTGTTTTACCGTACTTTAACATTTCCTCTGCCTACATATTTAATTTATATGTGATTCAGAAATATTCTTGTGATTGAAAATGAAAATTAAGAGATTGTTGCTTCCTTTAATTCATGAATATTTAATGGGAAACCTGGTTATGTTTTGTTTTTTTATTCATTATATTCATTTCTGTTATAAAAGCTGCATGAATCGGTATTATTTGTATATTTCGTTTTATTATATTTGTGCAATATTTATGTGACTTTCTTAAATGTTTTTGAGTAGTTAAAAGTTTATTTGTGAAGTATATATTATTGTGTATTTTTCTTGTTTTCCTGTTATAATAATTGAATTTATGAAAGAATTAATAGAAAAGTGATAATTATTGGATTATCTACTCTCAAATTGATGTGTAGAGTTCCATTTCACTATCATTAAGTACAATTGAAGGCATAGGTTAATGATAGTTATTTTTCATGTGAAATTCTTTACATGACATATTAAATATGTTTCAAAAATGTTGAAATTAGGAATTTTTAACATGTATTCACTTTGTTGTGAATGATTGCAAATATTGCATGATTCCAGAAAACTTCAAATCTGATTTAAGTTTGTTAATTGCTAAGGATTACACATAACTGTTTAAAATGTATATGGAAGATTTATTATATAGTGTTTATATTACAATTGTTCATGTTATTTATTGCTATAAAAGTTTAATGAAGATGACTACAAAAAGAATTTTTAGGTTAAATTATAAAACTATCAAAATTTTCTTTTATAGAAATAATATTCAAGTAAAATTACGAATACCAACTCGCATTTACTATTAATATTTGACTAAGTTCCTATAATTTTTAATAATGAATTTCACATAATAATGTGTAATGGATATTAATAAAAAATAATGTAAACTTAAATTCATAAATGTTTTGAAATTAAAAAAAAAATAAGAACAAAGTAATGGAACAATTCTTTCGATAGATTATAGATTCTTTTTTGAAATCTTCGATTAATACCTTAAGTGAAAAGGAATAACATTACCCACAGAAATGAATCTGCTTCCAATTGACGTCCATAGCTTTCTCTGCCTTAGAATGTCCAGTACAATACTGTTATCAAAGTGAAACTCTCCATCAAAGTAGAACCATAACAAAAGCTTTGCTCAAAAAAATACACGAATAAACTTATTACACTAAGATTTTATCATAGTCTGTTTGTATATTAGATAAATTTTTATGAATGTTGAAGGCATGCTTTTACTCTGGCATGGCATTTCAACTTGAGAAATGTTATATTTTCTTAGATAATGTCTTACAAAGTTTTATTTTATGCCTGAATAAAATATAAAAGCTATGAGTGAAATTTGTGGATTGTACCTTTGTTGTTTATAGAACGGTGTATTGCGCACATATATAATGGATGTTAATTTCCCAGTGGTGATTCATTAGTATTATTGTATATAAAATAGAGCTTCATATGTACAGTATTTTGTGAATGTGTCTTGAAGGTTGTATTTTGTAAAAATGTGTAGTTGTTTTTTGTATCTTCATTGCTGACAATAAACATATATATCAGAGTCTGACTTGATTTTATATTTATTTAATTTTTATAGTAATAAATTTATTGCTATAATAACCAAACAAATTAAGAAATTTTGTTGAATAGTTGAAGATAAACTTATTTAATCTATTTTGAGATATTTTTTTTAAATGCAAAAAATTTTAAAAAGCAATAACCTAATTAAAATTAAAGTAAATGCTTTGCTGTTAATATTTTTCACATATTAAATTAGTTTGACGCATTCAATAATATAAGATTTTTTTTAAATAAAATTTATATTACAATATTTTTATGTGGAACAGAAGTAATTATATATTTTAAAATATATTATGTTTGCATTGCTTCTAATATCTTAATATTTTTTAATTAAATGAAAGACCCAGTGTGTAAGACAATATAATATAAATACGAGAGTTACTCTGAAATTTTTGAGATACGCGCAGACGGGAATTTACAAAAATAACGGTTTAATTTTAAAATACAAAGTATTTTAACAAAGATGATTTTTTACTGGCTTGTGTTTAGTGTAGAATAAATTTTAAACAGAAGAGAAAATGGAGTTGACGCGAGAACATTTTCGCGCTATGATTTTCTATTTTAAAGCAGGATTAAATCGAGAAGAATGCGTTCAACGGTTGCAATTAGCATTTGGTGATGAATCTCCAGCTCGTGCTACTGTATTCAGATAGTTTAGAGAATTTAGTAGAGGTCGCAATTTTCTTCAGGATGAAGAACACACAGGAAGGCCGCCGTCGGCAGTAATCCCGGATAATGTGTCTGCCATGCGAAAAATGTTAATGGATGATAATCGCTGTACCTATCAAATGATACAGATGGAACTTAACATTGGATCCGCAGCCATACACAAAATCATTCATGAAGAATTACATATGAAAAAAGCAGTTTGCCGTTGGGTTCCCCATTTTTTTTTTTTTTTTTTTTTTTTTTTTTTTTTAGTTTTCTTCGCCAGATTGTCTGCTTTTTCATTACCAGGCAATGGCTAGGGATCCATTGTAAAGCAATTACCTTCCCCGCAGATAGTAAAGAGTTAATGATGGTCTTACAGTTAAATTCTATAGATGTAGGTAAAAGAGTATAATTTGCCTCTGTATGAATGGCTGCCTGACATTCAACAAGAAGGACAAATTTCATTTCCGAGAAATCTAAACTTTTTTGGAGAGGCATGTAAATTGCATACATTTCTCCATCAAAATTGTCTGAGTTTTTTCCCAAAGGCTCTTTGAGTTGGAAAAGTTTGGAGAAGACACCAGCTCCCGTTCTCCTAGTACTTCTCTCAGCTGATCCGTCAGTATAAATGTGCATCCAATTGTCGAGTTGGTATTTCTCATTAATAGTAGCAAGAGCAGCAGCCCTGAGTTCAGCCTGAGGGGAGACTACCTTCTGGACAGGAAGGACAAGATCGAGGACAGGGGTGGCATATTTCAGCATACCTGGGAAGACAGGGGGTCCGGCTGTAAGGGCTCTATTACTTGGGAGTGCCAAGTGAGATGTAAATTCGCTGGAATTCTGATAAATATGTTCGTTGTGTTTTTAGTCTAGAGTGCTTGGTCGATAGTTAGTGACACATTTCAAATATAACAGTTTACATTATTTAAATCTGCTTAATGCTTTCGCTCAAATGTTATTCATACGTTTCATAACTTGTAACATAGCAAGTCATATATTCAAAATTTTGGCACTTGAAACATATTAGTTTATAATCTAAGAATATCTTTAGTATACGCCTAAAAAAATTGAAGAAAATTACAATGATTGGTTTTATTTATTATTGATAACGTTTCAGCAATGTACACACTGATGAATTTACTATAATTTCAGAAAAAAATCATGTGAAGTAGAGTAAAATCATGTTTACAAATAAGCATGATTATTTTTTTTCATGTTCGATTCTCCTGTTTTATTCTGCAGTGACTTCAGATTAATACGTTCTTCGAATATAATAAATCTATATTAACATTTTTTTATAAAAAAATCTTAACTATGCAACATTAGATATGTCCGTTATTTCATCTAAAGCATTAGAAAATTAAGGAAATACTCCATTGCTGGCTGATATACATCTTGAAATATTCATTAATACTATCTGCCTTGTTAGAGCAATTTCATTTACTTCTCTTATGACTAATATTCAATATCTTTATTATCAAGATGTCTTCAAACAAATTTTAATAGCTTTTCTCCGTCGAAATATTTTCTCTTTATTTTCGCCAAACTTAAAATAACTTCATGTGTAGCTTCTGTCACCGTTTAGTTTTACAATTTGCATAAGAAAATATATTTTACCATTTTTTTAAAATTTTAGTTACATACTTGCTTCGCAATTCATACTCAATGAAAAATAAAAAATTTCTCTTTTTTTTCTATTTGAGATTAACTCGGCATTTTAAGTATCTATTAAAAGTTTACCATCAATTGAGTGAAAAGTGCAATGTTAAACTGTTCTTTTTTTATATATAAATATAGCATACTTTCCCACTTCCCATAGGATTCCTACTTCTATAACTATCTTTCTGCTTATTTTATCTACACTGTAATGGAGGAAAGTATAAAAAATGCTGAAATTGAGAAAACCGGTCACACAAATGTATACTTTTTTTTCTTTTTCTTTTTACACAAAGTAGAAAATAAACTCCGAAAAAGGTCAACCAAAAACTCTACTTTGAAACACGACAATGGGGTTGCTTAATCAGTATTGACTGAAGCACCATTCGTGAATTCATCTAAAGACTACTCCTATCTAAATATTTCGTGTTTAGCATTTAGAAAAGTTTGCAAAAAATCTGTTACTGATTCTGGTACTTATATTTGCAATTCGAATTGTGATTTAAATCTTTGTATTCTTAAATACACTTCATCTCACACACTTATTTTACAAAATTGTTCTCAAACAAGTGTTAGTTCATAATGTACCGAGCTTCGGGGTTCGTGTGGATTGAGAATTGAATAAAGCAAACACTCAATGAACACAAGACTTTTATTCGTAAAAAAAATTCCACTAGATATCCCAGCTGTAACAATCACAATTATACAGCTACAATTTGTCGAATACAATAAGTAACAGCTTCCAATCACAGGTCTCAAATACCTCAGGCAGAGAACAGCTTCTCTAGACTAGCAGTCACGACTAATCGTCTTCACTCACTGTCTTTACAAAACCAACTATGTCGGGCTGCGGTATTTATACCTGACTTGGCGGGGAAATCTAATTTCGCCAAGGTTCTGGAAGCTTCTTGGCTATCTCGCTAAATATTGGTCCTAGAGCATAGGTGATGGATGTTTCCAGAAGTATCTATTTCTCGCCAAGTCGCAAAAAAATCTTGCCAACTGTCGCCAAGGTTTCTCGCCAAGTCACCAAATCATTAGAAAACCCGCTTTTAACGTATAACACGTCTAAATACCGCAATTTTTGCCCAAAATGTGAGTATTTCCGATCTGTCTGAGATATTTTAAGACATATACAATAATTATTTATAAATTTGTAACAATGTATAAAAATGAAGAATATGTTTCCATTGCTTCTTTGACAACGAAATTTAACTTCATATGAAAAATGTTGATATAAATTCTAGAAAATTTATTGTTATATACTTTAAAGTTTTGATACTTAAAATTTTTCTAGAATTGTTTTTAAATAAATAAATGTCAATTAAAATATATTTTTTACTGAGGAAAGCCTAAAATTTGAAATACGTCGTAAAGGAGAGATTTTAATAGAATTAATTAAAAAAACAAAACAAATTGTAAGTAAAAAAAAACCACCTTATTTTAGAACGGTAGATTATCTTGTATAGAATGTTAATTTTCCCCAAATGAACATCTATTTTTCTGGACGATTTTTATTTGGCCTGCTGAATTCTGATAATGAAGATAGAAGTGTTGAGAAACTAAAAAAGGTTTCCTTAAAAATATGTTATAAACGGCCAACTCTCTTCAAAATCAAATTGATTTTTATCTAAGATAATGAGCAGGACAATTTTCTTTGTTCTTCCTTAAAGGACGCTCCTGGAAAAAGAGAGTTCTCGCAGAATTCAATCATTTCAACTGTAAATAGTCAACTAAAAAGAGGATATTTTTCTCTATGGAAGTTACAAACAAGAATAGATGCCTTATGCGACTGTGTTTTACTAAATTTGGAATAAAGATAGCTCTTCCTAAAAATAAATTGCCTTGAAAAGAATGAAAGTTATTACAGGTAAGCATATCTATCTATTCAGTATATATATATATATGCATACTTAATTTAATATAATTACCAAACATTCCCCAGTCTTTCAAAATGGCTATTTTTCTTTCAATGTTATTTGTAACCGTAGAAACTTCAAAAATAGAAAGACTTGACTTAAATTAGTTGACAGTCTGATTTTATTTTCGTAATCTTCTTTAATTATTAAAGGACATTCTCTTGTTTTTATTTATAAAGAAGAGAATGTCTTTTAATAATGAAAAAAAATGGACATTAATTTTTACCATATTTACTGGTTGAAAGATCTCAGCTTTGAGAAATTACTAGTACGAATCGAATTTTAGAAATGGAAATTCAAGATTACTTTATAAAAAAAATATTAAATATAAGTACAGATGTAAAATTTCAACTATCGATTTTCAGAAAAAAATTACGATGTAAGCATCGTAATCTTTTATTTCTTCATTTTGCTAAATTAAAAATCTTAACTTCGAAAATTGTTTCTAATTTTTTAACTGATACAGATATACTATAGCAAAATAATCAAATATATTTATTTCATAAGAAATCATGTAGTTTTAGATTTTAAATTTACAAATATTACCTATGTGTATAAGCATAACACTTACATGCACAAGATACTGTTTTAGTAGTATTTTTATATGCAACTCTTCTTAAAATTCTTGTATCCAATTGAATGCAATTGAATTTTCAAATATTGGTGTGACAAAGTTATGGGAGAAACAGAAATTAAACTTAAAGAGTTTATATAAAAAAAAAAAAAGTTTCTTCCTAAATAACTGAGCTCAAAATAAAGTTAATTTGTACAGTCTACTTTTGATACTTGACTATGGAGAAGAATTTATATTTTTAAAAAAAAGTTAAATAGTTTGATTATAAAATCGATATTATGTGTAATATCGTTTATCGTTCACCTAACAAATATATATTTAATGATTTGCCTTTTTAGTTTGTGTTGTAAAGGTCGTAATAAGACAATTTTTGGTGATTTGATTTCCACGCTGATTGGAATCATTGGATTTAACTCCATCATTAAATAACATAAATTTATAAATTTTTTTCTGCAAATATTGCAGACTAAGTCCGAAATCTCAGTAAAAATTTGCTTATGAAAAATTTCAAACAAATCAATTTTAAAAATATTTTTATCTTGTGTTAAGTGAAAAAAGTTTGTCCTTTTGTAATACGTTAAATATTTATTTTTCGTATATTTCGTACATATTATATAGGAAAAGTTTTAATAACTGCATAGTGATGGGAAAAAATTGAAACTATAAAAAACAAAAATATTACGACTGAGATTTAATTCTCCTTAAGCACCTTTATGGTTATATATATATATATATATATATATATATATATATATATATATATATATATATATATATATATATATATATATATATATATATATATATATATATATATATATATATATATATATATATATATAAATGACAGTAACAATTTATACATAATATATATATATATATATATATATATATATATATATATATGTCTAAATTGGTTACTGTCATTTATTTGTAAAATTTTTATCGAGTAAAAAATCATTTGATCATTTTATAAATTTAAAAAATTCTTGAAAGCTAAGACTTAGTTTATTCACAGCAAATGTTTTTATTAAATTAATGATTTTTTGTAATATTAATATTAGATGCTAATATTTTATTTTTTAAAAAAAATAATACTAACTGCATTTATTTTATATCTAGTGGATTTTAAATCATGTTTTTTTTTTTTTTTTTTTTTTTTTTTTTTTTTTTGAACGGTTTTATTTTTATTTATTTATTTGCTTCAACTGGGACAAGCAATTAATTTTACAGTCACTTTTAAACCGTATTGGTTCATTTAAAATTAAATTTTATTGTCAAATTTCTATAAGTTTTGTAACATTCTTTATAATTTTTATAGTGAAATAATTATAAGAGAGTTACATCATCAAATGTGTACATTTAGTTATAATTTCTGCTTATTTAACTCAAAATTTTTTATTTATAGAATGATTAAATGAAATTCATTTATTTTTTATTGATTAAAGGAAAGTTATTATTCATATAAATTTCAACTTCATTGAATGATACGTGAAATTTGAGCATTATAAGTTAAAGTTGTAATTAATCATCAAAAATATGTATGATAACAATGATTTTATAAATTATATCCTTGGTATAATATCCTTCTAACAACAATGTATTTTTTGTGACTGCGATAATTGTTTCTTTTATCGTAATTTTCAATTCAAAATTAAATTTTCAAGTTAGAATCAATCATACAGAAAAAGTGTTATTTCATTAAACAAAATTAATTAAAAATATACGTTGATGAGAATGAGCTTTTTTTTTTTCAAGGTTAATGATGAACTCAGTTACAATATACATTCGATAATTCAAACATATATTTTTATTACATGTTAAAGAGAGTCATTTTCCTTTTTAATGTCAAAGTTAACGATGAAAAATAAAATCAGTATTCTTAACACTCTTTCTAGTTTTTCATGAGCGTAATCAGTATTATTTTATTGGAGAATTGCTGAGTAGATTTTGAGTATGGTAATATTTAACTTTGTTCACTATGAATGAACAATGAGCACTTATTATGCAAATACTGAAAACATAGTTTTTCTAAATTGTCTCTAATTAGGGATGACGGTGTTCATTCAAGCGAAGATTGATTATTCTGCATTCTTCTTCAATGACCTAGCTTAAAACTTGAATCGAGCTCTTTTAGTTTCAACCTTCTATTTGTAATTGTCTCTCAATTTTTTTAATGATTTATCTATATTGGGTAATTAATTCATTGAAGATATAACGTATTTTTTTTTTTATTACCAAAGATTGTCATTGTTTCGTTTCATAAAAGATAAAAACATTTTTTTTTGTTTTATTTACAGTTTTTATTTATTTGGTTTGCAAGTGACTTTCTCACTTTATTCCCTGTTATATATTGATAAAATTAGATTCTCGATGTAACTGAAAGTACTGTAAAAATTGTTTTCAGTTTAGTCATATTAAATAATATCACATTCGCTTTTTTTTGGGAACAATTTCAAAACTACTTCCCTTTCTATATTTGAATATTTATAATGAGCCGGCCAACTTGTCTAGTGGTCAGCGTGCCTGACTACGGATAGGGAGGTCAGGGGTTCGAATCACGGTTCAGACATGGATGTACTTTCTCTCTCTCTCTATCCTGTCTTTGTCCTTTTCTTGTGTGTGTGTGAATGAACTATGAATGATGCCTACCCTATAACGGGTCCCTATGACATGTGTGAGGGTGCGATGGTGGCCCACCCCCTGTGGTGCACACGTGGCAACGCCTCGGCGGCTAAACGTTCGCTGTGTCTGGCCGGTTCCTTGGTATCAGGGAACAATAGATTAATAGACTCTGTTTCAGTTGCAACTGTCTACAATTTGCCATTGGAAAAAAACATTTATAATGATTATTTTGTGTATGGTATATATTTATTTCTCTATATTTTAGCAATTTACTTGTACTCTATTTTAGTAATTTACTTGTACTCTATTTTAGTAATTTACTTGTAATCTATTTTAGTAATTTACTTGTACTCTATTTTAGTAATTTACTTGTACTCTATTTTAGTAATTTTCTTAATATATACGGACTGAAAATATGAAAAATTTCTCTCTTACTCTTGCATTATAATCAGATCGTCACCAAAATGTAAATAATAAATGACAAAAATTAAAAAATATTTTAGTTTATAATACTTACAGTTTTATGTACAATAATTTATTTTTAATGATAAATTATTTCGGATTTATTTAAATAATAATTTATTTTAATATTTAAAATGCTTTTGTACATTTATATGTGAATATTTTATCATTTTGAAATCTTTGCTAAAAGCAGCATATTGTACAAATGCATACCTCTAATATACTTGGAGCGATCAAAAAGTAAGTTAAACTCGTAGAATCTAAGTCAAAAACACTTTACTGAAAAGTACGCTATAATACAATATGTCACACATAGAATACATTATTCTTCTGCATAATCTCCCAGATGCTGCAGACTTTCGTCAGAACGTACGATAATCGTTCGATGCATTGGTCATAGAAAATCGCTCTTTTGGTTCTTGAGCCAGCTTAAAACAGCTGTCTGAACCTAGTCATCGTTGGAAAATTGTCTTCCATCCAAATGTTCTTTGAGCTTGTCGAACACATGAAGGTTACAGGACGCCAGAACGAGACTGTACGATGAATGTTTCTTGACCTCCCATCCAAAATTGTGAAGAAAAATCCTGTTCTGTGATTGTCTTATGGGGTCTTAGATTGTCGTGCAAAAGGACAACGACTTTACTTAACTTTCCACTTATTTTGCACCCATATCTCATCACCTGTAATGATGAGCTTTAAGAAATCATTGCCTTCCGCAGAATAACGTTGAATGTTAATAATTTTCCAGGGAAGTTACAAACTTTGCTCCTTTCTGTTCGGAACTCAAAGAATAAGGAACACATAATGAACCCAATTTTGCGATAATCTGGTTGGTAATGGATGATGGAATCAGTACAGCAAACAAATAATTCCAACTACTGCGCAAAGCATGCGAAGCTCACTCAGCGATCGGTGAGAATAATGCTTTCCACCCACTCCATCATAAACGATGTGTTCACAGTTACTGGCCTTCCTTGCTTTCTGCATCAGTAAAGTCTGTGCGACCATTTTCAAGCTGCTGGCGCATTTTCACAATGGTTGGACGTGACATTGCACGTGGCCCATACTTTGCCATTATTTCACGTTGAATCTTCTTACTCCTTTAACGTTTTGTCCACAAAAAACGCATTGCTCCACGGACTTCAATGCTAGAGTAAGTTTCTAGCAAAATCAACATTTTTTCTTTGTTCTACACAGCAACGAGTTCACACAATCCGAGTGAAACTTCTTTAGTTGGCAGCCGTGGAACTGAATTATCATCTGCGCTAACTTCGCACTTCTTTCGCAATGATGACATGTGACCGGACAAGTTCATCTTACTTTCTGAACTGTGTGTCTATATATATATATATATATATATATATATATATATAAGGGTTACTCTGAACTTTTTGAGATACGCGCAGACGAGAATTTACAAAAAAATAAAAAAAAATAACGGCTTAATTTTAAAATACAAAATATTTTAACACAGAAAATGATTTTTACTGACTTACTTCAACTTGTTTAGCGTAGAATAAATATTAAACAGAAGAGAAAAGGGAGTTGACGCGAGAACATTTTCGCGCTATGATTTTCTACGATTTTAAAGCAGGATTAAATCAAGAAGAATGCGTTCAGCGGTTGCAATTAGCATTTGGTGATGAATCTCCAGATCGTGCTACTGTATTCAGATGGTTTAGAGAATTTAGAAGAGGTCGCCATTTTTTTCGGGATGAAGAACACACATGAAGGCCGCCGTCGGCAGTCATCCCGGATAATGTGTCTGCCATGCGAAAAATGTTAATGGATGATAATCGCTGTACCTATCAAATGATACAGTAGGAACTTGTAACATTGGATCCGCAGCCATACACAAAATCATTCATGAAGAATTACATATGAAAAAAGCAGTTTGCCGTTGGGTTCCCCATAATCTAACTGAGCACCAAAAAGAGGAGCGTGTCAGAATCATTAAAGAAATTCTTGAATTGCTAAATGATGGTGGCCCCCGCATCATTTTTAAAATTGTAACAGGTGATGAAACGTACATACCGTTTTTTGACGTTCCAACACGTCAAGAAAGCAAAGTATAGGTCTTTGAAGATGATCCCTAGCCGACAATGGTGAATAAACAACACGCACTGAAAAAGTGATGTATACCGTTTTCTTCAGAAGTACGGGATTGGTCAAAGCCATCAAGTTGGAAGGACAGAAGACAGTAACAGCAAACTGATATTCCACTCAATGTCTTCCAGAAATTCCTACAAGAACTGAATGTTAGGGGACTAATGCTTCAAAATAACAATGCATCTTCACATACAGGCGGATTAACAGTTGAGTTTCTTAAACAAAAACAAATAAAAGTGATCGAACATCCGCCGTATTCTCCTGATCTAGCTATATGCGACTTTTGGTTATTCTTTAATCTAAAAATGAACTTACGTGAACTTCGTTTTCATTCAGAAGAAGAGATTGATGTGACTATAAATGCATTTTTTTCATTTATTCCAAGAAATGAAGGACTTGAGGCATTTAATCTGTGGGAAATTCGTCTACAAAAGTGCATTCATTCTGGAGGAGACTACTTTGAGCACACCTAAAATTTTGTAAATATAACTTTAAAAACTTAGTTGTAATATATATATATATATATATACATATATATATATATATATATATATATATATATATATATATATATATATATATATATATATATATATATATATATATATATATATATATATATATATATATATATATATATATATATATATATATTATAATAATAATATTCATCAAATAAATTATTTCTTGAGACTTTTATAAGTTTTATCGGAGCATTTTCATGCTATTTTATAGATCTTTGGTATGAAAAATTGCCTTTTAAATATAAAAATATAATTGTTGTGACACAATGAAATAAATGAAAATGTTAGAACAAGCTGTTACAGATTTTTCAACTGAAGCCTCTAAACGCAGTCATTACATTATTAATTTTGAGCTTTGGTTCAAAAGAGCCAAATGAAGATGATACATTAAAATTGCTGCCTCTTCGCCCCAAAACGCGCTAAATCAGTGAGCGGATATCATATCTTATAGAACTTCTTAAAGTGGATGGGTGATCTTACTAGCATAATTTTAGCATGGACCTCGAACCAGAAAGTTTCTTTTCTTGCTACCTTCTAGATATTGAATTCTGTTTACCAAAGTCTCAGTCAATAATATGTCTTTATTATCAAATGTTACATATATCCACGGAAGGGAACTTTCACATAAATGTACATAAATGCGGCAAGGATGCAAAATATATATATATATAAATGTAAACGTTTATGGAATGCATGTTAAATGAATAATTTTTAAAAAGGGTTATACTGATCCTAGTAATATCTAAAACAAACTCGTCAGCTACTTTTCTGATTGTTTCTAGTGACCGTGTTTACAAAGACCACTGCGCCACAAATACAGAAAGAATAAGTAGACAAGTGAACTCAGAAAAGTCTATAAGGCGCTGAAGATGTCTCGAGTATGCCAGTAGCGATCCCACAAGGAAGGTTCGGGTAGAGCTGGACAGCGACGAAGGTGGTGTATGTCCATCTCCTCCCGAAGATCGCAGGGCCTGCAGAAAGTCTCTAGGACAATGTTAGTTCTACATATGTCTGATTATTTATCCGCTAATTAATTGGAGGTCTGGAATCATTTCTAGTATCGAAGTTTGGTAAAAGTCATATAATACAAGTAATTTTCCCTAAAACTATTTCTTATTAGAAATACCTTTGTCTTTAAATCAAGCAAAAATAAGAAAAAATTTCAGTTCCTCTCACAAAATTTGCGTTACTTAGTACCAAGATAAATTACTGGATATCTTCAATTTAATTCGCATTTTAAATTATTAAGAAATCTAACATTTGTTTATAATAAAAGCATTCGATTATCAAAGTATTTGTTGATTAGTAAATTAGGGAAAGTATGCATCTTTTCATCATATCAAAAAACCATTGTGATTTCTTTTTTCAATAATCAGAAGGAATATTCTGATTATTTGATTTCTAAAAAAATCAATGTGACATTAAATTCATTCAAGTGTTCAATAAGCGAATCTCTCAGTTTTCTTGTGAAATATATGGCTATAAGCCGATTTTCATATTTCATGTTCTTGGTCACATTGTTTTTCCAATTTCAGCCGGAAATTTCGGTTATTCTTCCTCCAGAAAGGGATATTAGTTCTATCTAAGATTATTTTTCATCATACCTCTATGGCATGATGATAATAACATCTGTAGCACTTATCTGGTTTAATAGGAACAAAGAAATAAGTTCCTTAAATAGCTCAAAATAATTTATTACAATTAAGGGTACAATTTGAGCACAACACAGATACATATACTACAAATATATCAAAATTACATCTAAAAAAATAAAGTTAAAGGGAATAGGGTAAACATGAGAGTCATATGGATATACGTCTCATTCCTACGGTTGCTGGAGAGGGACTGACTTCCTTGGTGATGACGTCATGGGTGGTGCTGAAGATATGGGGCGCTACAGACTCCCCCTCTGGCTCCGCCGACGTCCCGGCAAGGAGACAGGATTGAGGTTAAGGTTGAGGTTGTCTACGTGGTCTTCCCTCTACTTTTCAATGGATACACTGGCCCTTTATCTCTAGAGGATTGTTGATAAGGCTTCAACATACTGGTATGGTAAGTACCGAGTACTTGATCAGGGGCAGCAGGATCTGCAACATCATATGTATTTGGGGATTTATTCGTTAATATAATATAAGGTCCTTCACGCTTGGGCCTGAATTTTTACTTGTTTTGGTTTTGGACTTGCTCACGGGATGTAAAGTGATCCAAACTTTATCACCTGGTTGATAATAAACGGGTCTATGCTTCTTGTCAAAGTACTCCTTTCTAGCATCTTGCTTTTGCTCTATACGTTCTCTAATTATGGGTGTAAATCGTGCAAATTCTTTTAAGTAAGGTGTTATCTCTGCGACGAAGTTATCGTTATCAATGACAGCTCTAATATCATGATTGACATCGTCTGTGGTTCGAAGTTCTCTTCCGAACTGAAGGTAAGCTGCCGTATGACCTGTAGAATCACATTTTGCGGTGTTTAAAGCAAAACGTATCATGGGTAGTTTGTCCTCCCAAGTATCATGTGAGTCACCAACTAGAATTGCTAATTTGGGTTTTAGATCTCGATTTTTTACGTTCAGCAGGATTTGCTTGAGGATGGTATAAAGGTATAAGATCTTGCTTAATATCTAGAGATCTTACAAGTTTGTTGCATTACAGCACTGACAAATTGTACACCGTTGTCGCTGATTAGTCTTCTAGGTAAGCCATAGCGTAAGAAGACTTCTTCTATCAATATTTTAGAGCAATTGATAGCTGTGGCATCTTTTAGGGCAAAAAGTTCGACCCATCTTGTACTTGTATCTTCAACAAGAAAAATCCATTTTTTCCAGCTGGGGTCTCTGGAAGAGGACCAAACAAGTCTATTGCCAGCGTCTCAAATCTTTGTGAGTAAATAGGCGTTCTGAGTAATCCAGCAGGTTTCTGGTTGTTAGATTTGTACCGATTACATTCAGCACAATCTTTCACGTATTCGGCGATAAACTTTCTCATACCAGGAAAAGAAATATCTAGAAGCAATTTTATGATACGTATTCTCAGCTCCACAATGTCCTGCCGTGGGAGAATCATGATATTGCTGTAGGACACGTTCTCGCTCGTGACAAGGGACAACTAACTGTGCTTCTTCTGACTCTGTTTCAGGCGAATATCGATACAGTATTCCCTGATTCATGAGATAACCTCTACTAGTCCAATTTACATAATTTTCATCTTTCCGTCCACTTTCAAAGCAGTTCTATGATCTTTCTTACATCCTCGTCCTTCAGTTGTTCTTCGCGAATGTCTTTAGATTTCCGGGATGGTAAATCTATGGAAATAGTGTTAGTTACAAACAAATTTGTCCTCTGTATCAAATGGTCTGAACAGAAGATCTGCAATTACATTAGATTTTCCTGGAGTGTAAAGTATTTTCGGATGATATGACTGGATTTGAAGAGCCCATCGAGCTAAGCGTCCGGATGGCGATTTAATACTCATAAGCCACTTCAAGGGTTGGTGATCTGATGCAATAATGATTTCTTGATTTTCCACATAGCCACGGAACTTCTCAAGAGCCCATACTACCGCTAGTGCTTCTTTTCGGTAGTTGAATAATTTCTTTCTGCCCAACTGAGCAACCGACTGGCATATTCAATCACATGTTCTTCCGGTCTTTCTCCTTGGATAAGGACTGCTCCTAGAGCGTAATTACTCGCATCAGTTCTTATGAGGAATGGTTTAGATCCATCTGGCTGAGACAACACAGGTGGTGAAATCAGCCGTCTTTTTTAACTCTTCAAATGCTTTCTGCTCTGTATCACCCCATGTCCATTGTTTATTCTTTTTAGTTAAGTCACTAAGGGGTCTAGCAACTTCAGAAAAAATGGGGAACATATCTCCGGAACCAGGAACAAGTCTGTAAGAAGGACTGAACTTCTTTAACACATTTTGGTGTTGGAATTTTTTGAATAGTGGATACTTTGTCAGCATCTACTTCTACACCTTTTTCAGTTATCCAATGACCTAAATACTTCACTCTGTCACAAGAAAAATTGCACTTGCTTCTATTGGCATTGAGCTTAAATATAGAAAGTCTTTCAAACACTTTTCGTAAATCTGATAAATGTTCATCAAAAGTTTCTGATAAGATAATGATATCATCAAGGTATGACAATGCAAAAACATCTTTGAGACCAGATCTAAATTTATCAATGAGACGTTGAAAAGTTGCGGGTGCGTTGCGCAACCCAAAAGGCATACGTAAAAATTTAAAAGTTCCAAATGGACAGATGAAGGCTGTCTTCTCTTGGTCTGATTCATGAACTTTGACCTGATGATAACCAGATCTTAAATCTATCGTAGACATGTATTTCGTCGACTTGGCCTCAGTCAATAAATCATCCATTCTAGGTAGTGGATAGTTATCCGGAATAGTCGTTGAGTTTAACTTTGCGGTAATCAACACACAATCTAATGGTACCGTTTGGTTTAGGTACTAATACCACAGGACTTGCATAAGGAGACTCACATTCCTCAATTATTCCTTCTGTTAGTAAGGAATCTAGCTCTTTCTTCAACAATTCTTTCTTTGCAGGCGTCATTCTATATGGTGGTTCAACAACAGGTAGGCTATTTCCAGTCTGTATTCTATGTTCAATAAAAGGAGTAGGCTCTCCCCCTGGCTTGAAGTTATTTTCAAATTCTTCCAGCAATGAATTTAATTTGTTTCGTTGTTCTCTTGTCAAATGTTTTCCTTCATCATTCCTCAATTTCACGGAATTAGAGGTTTCTGAAATTTCAGCAGGCATATCAGGAGAAGTTAATTTCTGCGACATTATTACTTTTGCAGTACTTACGGTTTCGGATGGTTCACGATAAAATGGGTAATGTCTGTGTGGATATTCACTAAAATGCCAAGTGCCATTCTGGATGTTAAGCACAATTCCAGCAGCCTGAGAAAGTCAGTGCCAAGCAATGTTCTATTGCCTCTAGCGTTTTAGTAATGCAATAAATTTCATACGAACTTTCTTTCCCTCTACATTAAGATTTACGACTGTTGACAAAGCTGGGACATTTCTTTCTTTTCCATCAGCAAGTACCATTGTAATATTCTTCTTTTGAAATTTGAAACCTTTCTTTTCAATAAACTATAAAATTTCTCTCCCGCAATGGAATTTGATGCACCAGTGTCGGCACAAAAGCTGCTTTTTCACCACAAACAGTTAAAAATTGAGCTGGACAATGAATCTGAAGATTGTGCGGTATACAACTTTACACCATTAACAATTGTTTTAGCCTCTTCTTTTAATTTGTTGCACTTTGGACACTTAGACTGAATAAAACCAGGATTACCACATCCATAGCAATGAACAGAAAATCTTCTTTCTGGCTTGTCTTTAGTAAATTTTGGACTTTCATAATTGGAATATTTAATTTTGTCATTTTCCTAGAAATAGGAAGCTTATAGTTTCTCTCTGAAGCAGATTTAACATAGTCTTTGAAGTTTGGCTTCTTAGCAAAGATAGGTGAATTTTTCTTCATTCCCAGTCTTACATTTTCATAACTGTCAAGCTTTTCTGCAAGTTCTAAAGGATCATTCAGCTCTGACCATTGATCAACAAAATGTTCTCTAACCTCTGAGGTGTTCTTTTCTTTAACTGGTCAGCTATAATTAAGTCTTGCAATTTCTCAAAAGTGACGATATTTAATTCTTTTTACCCATCCTTCGAAATACGATTTAATTTCAAAATAGAAGTCTTTCCATGTTACTTCTGCACTTTTTCTATGTTGCGAGAACATCTGCCGAAACTTATCTGAAGTAAGTCTAAAACGCTTCAAGAGCATCTCTTTCGCCTTTGAGTAGTCTTTAACGTCCTCTTCATTTTCTCTAGCAATTAATTGATTTATTTCGGCTGGCAATGAGCCTATCAAGTACGGCATCCAATTCATCTCAGGTATATTCACTAATTTTAATTGACGTTCAAATACTGTCAGATAAAGTCCGATTTCATCTTTATTGGGATTAAATTTTGGGAGAATTCGATTCAGATCCCAGTTTGTTTCTCTGTTTCACTGGATGGATCTGTGGAGGAAAGTACCTTCTGAGCTTCCACTTGAAGTTTTAAGCGTTGCAATTCATACGCTCTCTTTTTCAATGCATAGTTCTTTTCCTTGGCAATTCTTTTCGCATTCAGCTTGTTTTCTTTTTCAAGCCGTTCCTCTATTATATTAGTTAGCATATTTTTCACCAACTCTTCATCATAATCTTTTGATTTGGTTATGATATCTTTCAGTTGAATTACTTTCAGATCATCTGCTACCCCTAGCCCCATTTCTGTAGCGAGGTTTCTCAGATCCTCCTTTTTCCCTTTTCCAAGGAATGACATTTTTGCAAGTGTTTTTATTTTAGTTAAAACGAAATTTAAACAACATCAGTCTTAAGTACCAGATTATGTTAAAATATAAATCTTTTATAACTCTAAATATATATGAAATGTAACTTATTACTATTTATTCAAACATTAATTGCAAATAAAATGAACTCTTTAATTATTGTAAATAAACCTGAAATATTCATATGATATTCACCATAATAAAATAATCAAATCAAATAAACCCGAAATAATCATATAATATTCACCATTATAAAATAATCAAATCAATTTTATTATATTAATCTTACTAAATTTATAAAGATTCGCTCTTATTTTATATTTCAATTCAAACAAAACCGAAACAAAACATTTCAAAATTCTATCATGAAACTTTTTTATTTTCTTTCATTTAAAACTCTATACTATCGTTTTACAATTACCAATAATCACTTAATGTACCTTTGTTTATAAATTATATTTTATCAATACTTCAATTCCAACATTCAATAAATCAAAATATATTAATAAAGATAACTTAATCATATGCATTCAAAGAATATTTTATATATAAATAACAAAATTTTCTATTAAATTTTTATTTCTTTAAATTTCCTCAATTTCCTAAAATATCAATTCTGATTCCTTTTACCAAAATATTAATAAATATACATGAAAAACAATATATTTTCATTCTTTATTCAATGAAACCACTTACTAAAAGATTAAAACACAAAAATTCCAAACAGAAAGTGAATGAGGAAAAAAATAAAATAAAAATAAGCATTAATATATACTGAACTCTCATAGCATTCATAGATATTGAGCGGCTAGACAGAGAGGCATTTATGAAAACAATAACAACGGTCGTTTGCGGCGCCTTGTTTCGTGTTTTAAATCAAAACAAAAGTATCATCACATGAAAAACGCACAGTCATCAAACATTTAAATTCTGTTAGCTACTCAATTTTAAAACACTATCTCACCGTAAAGATTGTTATCTTCAAATATTCAGAATTAAGAAATATAATATATAAGAAATATATAATATTCAAAAGTAACAAATATTTTACTTATTGTTCATAATTTTCTTAAAATATAATTCACGCACACATACTATAATACTTCAAATATAATAATAAAATAAATGTTTCTTTTTAACCCAATATTCTACTAAATTTTAAGCATTTAATAAGATATGAAACATATCTACCAAATCAAACAAATAACTATACTCATAAGTATTAATACTGTTCTAAATTCAAGAACATAAAATAACACTTTATCGAAACACAACAACTTATAAAGAAACTTTTATACAGTTTTATATTCATAACTGCTTAAACATTAACACTCATTAATTACTTCCTTAATTGTAATTCTTCACAATTAATTAGGAAATATTAGAAATATAAAACAGTAACAAAAACTTATCTCGAATTCGCAAATCAAAACTGGATAATCCAAATGAAGGAGACACTCCACTCCAGTTGAACAACAAAGACACTCCAATCTCGGATGAGATTATATTTTGCATTAATCCATAACACACAACACATCAGGAGGTAACCTGTAAAATTTTGAGTTCCCCTCCAACAACAAGATTTAATTCTGGGTAGAATTTTTAACAGCGAAAAGAAACTCTAACTCGGGCCTCACGTTGGGCAGCCATTATTTTATATTGTAGCACTTATCTGGTTTAATAGGAACAAAGAAATAAGTTCCTTAAATAGCTCAAAATAATTTATTACAATTAAGGGTACAATTTGAGCACAACACAGATACATATACTACAAATAAAACAAAATTACATCTAAACACATAAAGTTAAAGGGAATAGGGTAAACATGAGAGTCATATGGATATACGTCTCATTCCTACGGTTGCTGGAGAGGGACTGACTTCCTTGGTGATGACGTCATGGGTGGTGCTGAAGATATGGGGCGCTACACATCGTATTTTTTTCTGTTTTTAAACTGTTTAGGTTTCATAAATGCAATTGAATTCTTTTGAAACAAAATTTATTTCAAAATTGAGAAAGTATTCATGGCATAAAAATTTCTATATGAACATAAACGTTAACTTGCAGTAGCTTATAATTGCTGCATCAAACGTTGTGAAAGCTTAAATCATAAGTTGATGAAAGTTATTTGCAATCTTTATGGACAATTCATTGTGTTCTGTTCATCAAAAACGCAAATGTTGTGAAATCTTTACATCATAAGTCGCTAAAAATAAGCTTATATCATAAGTTGTTGAAAGTTATTTGCAATCTTTATGGACAATTCATCGTGTTCTGTTCATCAAAAACGCAAATGTTGTGAAATCTTTATTTCATAAGTTGCTAAAAATAAAATTTTACAACAGAAACAATACCAAATTTGCAGACAGTGGACTCAAGGGCTTGCAATATTTGAGGGCATTTACTGTGTTGAATTATTGAATAACCCAAATGTTATGAAAGCTTATATCATAAGTTATGAACTTTAAAGTTTCCATGGCGATTTATCTTAATTTAAAGTCCGTTGTTTTGCTTTTATAAATATTGAGTTAATCAACAGCACACATTTTTGGTATTGTTTCGAATATCACAATGAAGAGATATGTGGATTATAGTTATCTTATATTTTCCATTTTGTTATATTAAAATTGACCTGATGATGCCTCAAAGTTTATTATAAGAATTTCCTTATATTTAAGAAAAACAATTTATTGGGCTATCCTTATGGAAGCCCACAGCTTTTTCCAACTGTTATTGTCTTCATTATCGTCGATGGAATTCTATTATTTTATGCTAATTTGAATTATCTCATAATTTTCTATAGAACAATCGAACCTTTAATGTTATTTTTCCCCAGTATGTATGTGTTCTTAAATTTTTAGTAGTCGTGATAAAAGATATTTTCGTGTCAATCATTATATTCAAATGCTGATGTCTAAGAAATAGCATTAATCATTATTTCAAGTAATACGAGATATAAACTGGATATTTCCGAAATTTTGTTGATAAGTATTTTGCTAAATAGCCATGAAGTACATTGCTTTCGAGATTAAAAGGAATATTTCATATTGGTTCTTTTGTTGTGTAATGTAAAATTACAAAAATGTGCATAAAATAAATAAAATTTGAGTAAAAATTTAATTTAGTCATAAGATAAAAATGTTAAATAAATATTTTTTTAGCAAATGCAGTTCTATAGATGGTGTATAATGAAGTTCTATGTATAATTATGTATGTTTGTGTGTGTGTGTGTAAATCGAAAATACTGAAATATAAAATGATAAAAATTAAAAAGTGTAAAAACAAATTTAGTTGAATTTCATCCAGAAAAATTAAGTCTTTATATCTCAGGTAGAAATAACTTGGTAGAATATATATATATATATACATTAATTATTTTTTGACAAAGATTATATTAATTATGCTCGAAATCTTATATTCATTTTTTCCCATTAAAATTCTATAATCTACGTTGACAAAATTCCGACCATTGGTAGATAGGTTAGCGTCTCTAACTTCGAAGGAGTAGATCACGGGTTTGAATCCTGGTTCGAGAATTGATGTTCCTTTCTCTCTTTGTGTGTTTCTTTATCCTTTCACTTTTGAGGAGAAGTCAGTTCACCCAAGGAGTCTCCCTCACTGTATAAAGATGCCACGTAGTTCTGACTAGAATTAAATCCTAAGGGCAGGCAGGCATTAGAAAAAAAATATTGAAAAACTTTTTTGTATCAAGGATTAAAAAAAATTTGAAAAAAAAAAAAACTTCACATTGGCCCTTTAAGAAGTATTTTATGTTCTGAAGGAATCATATATTTCTTACTGTTTCTTGATAGTGAACAACAGTATATTTGAAAATTCTTATAAGCTTTTAAAGAATCAGAAAAAAATTCCATTCTTATATTATTAAAACAGATTTAAAAAATGTTCACATTATTTTAGCAGATATTTCAAGATATTATAAAGTATTTTTATCAATGAAAAGCTTGTTGCTTTTATTTTAATGAAGAAGAATTGTTAATCTTGAGTAACAAAATTCATTCTAAATATGCTTTTAAGGTGAAAGCTTTTCTTGAATATATGATAAGTTCGAGACAAACACACGTGCACATCAAATGTTGTAGGTATGCTCTTTAAATTTGAAAATGCTCGCCGATTGTTAAATTGATGCTTATCATTTTGTTTCGAAATACGATCGAAAGCGTATTGTTTCTTGATGACCTTGAAAAAGAGGCGATAAGCAGGAAATTTTATTCAGCCTTTTACAGGCATTTATTTTTCGAGATACATACTAGAAAATAACTCCACTTAAAATTATCTGATTAAAAAAATCATATTTTTAAATAAAAAGTTTGAAAACTTACTTCCTTACTTCTTTTAATTTTTTCATTGAATTCTTGTAAGATGTTCGATTACAATAATTATTTATAATGTATGTCAACACAAATATATTTTGCTTAATTCTTAAAACATTTATAATGATATTTATCAATATCATACATATGTTTAATATACAATGTACACACACACCTAGCTTTTTCATCCAAGTAACTAACAACTTCTTTGATTTCTTATCATGACACTGAATATTTTTTTTTAAAGTTTTCCATTTATAAGCGTTTGCTAATAATCAGAGAAAAAAATAATTTTATTTTATTTTTATCTTATTATCAAAAAAATAAGTTTTTGGTTTATGATCGTTTGCGAATAGAATTCTTTTATATTTGAATTCGTGGCAGTCTCAATCTTTCTAAATTTCCATATGTTTGTAACAATTGAGAATAGATCATGAAAAGCTTAACTTTTTTTTTAAAAAAAAAAAAACCTGAAATTAGAAGTTTTTCAGGTTTTATTTCCAGACTATGAAAATTGATATTTGTAAACTGAATATATATTCGCCGAAAATCCGAACGATATTGTGTGTTGGTGGAGCAGCACAAAATTAAGTTTGGTATTTACCACAATAGTATGAAGAAATCGCATTATGAATGTTACTTTATTGCAGTAATGCATTCAGAGGCCTACTAGTATTACAAATAGTTTAAAGCAGCGGTCGCCAAACTTTATGCCATAACGGACTGGTAAATTCATTATTTAAATAACGCGGATCACTAATAGAATTTTTTAAGTATTAATTATATATTTATAAAAATATTGTGTTCTAAGAACACATAAAATGTATCTAGTTAACAAAATGACATTATTAATTGTAATAAAATTATGAAAGTTTTATTAATAAACCATAAAAAATAAACTAAAATGTTGTTTAAATATATCAAACTTTATATATATACGTTATATATACCTATAGCGATTAATGTTCCAACTTACTTGAAATAAGATCCCAATAAATATCATAAAATCCTAATACAGTTATAAATATTATCCTAATAAATATCAAATAAAAGAAAATATGCCCATGTGGTTAAGATTTAAGATCATATATGTCTTAAAAAATAACAATTTACAAAAAAAAAAAAAAAAAAAAAAAAAAAAAACTTAATAACTCAATTAATATATTGAATATACATTTTATATTGAACTCAAGCCCACCTTTAAATGTTTGAACTGATATACATATACGACACACAGGTGAGTGAAACATTAGAAGAGTAAGAATAGAAACAAGACAAAACACGCTACTAAAACAATGCGGCTACAGTTGTACAATTCATTTACTGTGGCGTTTTCTATAAAAGAGAGCGTTTTTTTATAACAATTTACTTATTATTATGAATTGAATTATATTTCAATGTATTTTAAAACACAACTTAATGTAATGAGTTAGTAAATTCCCCATTAATCTGGGAGTCCGCGAAATTTTCTTGTGAATCTCTAGTGGTCTGAGGACCACCACTTTGACGACCACTGGTTTAAAGTATACTACTCTGTTTGGGCTTCGTGTAAGTAGACTTTTGTCTTATATGTTGCGTTGACATAAAATCATCGTGCTGTCTACAAAAAATGAATACAAAAGCATTCCAGACTTCAACGAAATGAGAAAGGCAACTTACTCTTAACGGACAAGTTACAATTCGGTGCACAGCTTCACATCTAGTTAGAACTTCGAATTCAGAATAATCTTGCATTTATATGTGAAAGAGTCCAAAGTGTTTGAGGCAAAATGGTAGGCGGGGAAGGTATTTCTGTTAGTAATTGTATTGAGCTGAATATTATCAGCAATATATTGACTTAGATATTATTGGTATGAGATCTTCAGTTCAAAAGTGATCTTTTATGTTACAATAATCTGAGTTGAATTTTTCTCATGGGTCATAATTTTAGGATACATTGTGTTCTGTTATTGGATGATTTTCTTTTCATCGGAGTTAATGATTTTAATAGATTGGTATTCCTATGATGGGCATCCAGTAGAACATGTTTATGGACAGGGTGCTAGTAGCTCATTATAGGCCTAGAAACAATTTCGAATTAGAAAGCTTTTTTTCCCTTTTTGTTGGGGAGAACGAATGCTTCAATCTCTGATTTATAATCCCTTAATTCCATGCCTGCTAAGTACTGATGTAAAAGAAAAAAAGAATTTTAAGAATTCCTGAAAATTGTGAAAGATTTCAAGAGTTTTTAATTTTTTAATTTTTTTAATTTTTTTTATGAGATATTTTTAAAAATAGATAAAATTCTATTTATTTTATGATTTCTACTATTAATTACGGTAATAGAGAGTTTTTCAGGAAAAGAAATTAATTTGGCGTTAATGACCAATTTAGAATAACTTCAAAAATTAATGTTGAGAAAATTTTTTTTTCTTCTTTCTATTTCTGTATGAATTTAGGAATTTATAATGACAAAAATACAGAAGTGTCAATATTTATTCTGACATTCCTGAAAAATATATCTTGATATTTTTTTCTTAAATATTAATTCATTATTTTTTATTATTTTATCTAGTATTTTTGTTTTCATCAGTGATAAACTAATCAACTTCTTTACTAGAAGACCTAACAGACATTTTTTTGCATATTTTGGTAGTTTATTTTACTTCTTTTCATTTATATAAAACAAAAATATATAATAAACGAAAGACGATTGGTTGAGTTTATTCCATCGAAATTCTCAATATTCCCGGTTTATACCCGAGTAAATTCGAGGGAATCTTACATCTCTACTGGTTGGTTAGCGACTTTACTTTTGGTCGGCAGAAACTATATACTTAATTAGAATTCATTTTTATCTTAAGAATCAATTTTTTGTCTCATTTCTGTATCAGAAATCAAAATATCCCTTAATTGTACAACGATATGTATACATGCATTGATCTATAATTATCTTATTTTTAGGCCTAATCTTAGCTGCTATTTTTCCCTTGTCAACTCCGTCCTGTAGAGTTCAAGTTGAAAGCGTTGATTGCACACATATTGATTCAGCTAATTTGTCCTACACGTAAGTTGTGTGTACTTATTTAAAAACTGTATCTAAAAATATGTGTTTTTCAATATTCTATGGAAACAAAGGAGGTAATAAAAAATTAAAGAATTTAATTACTGATATAAGTTTCGATGTTAAAATTTTTTACGACTTGTAATTTAATAAGAAATTATTCATTAGCTTTATTAATTCATAACGTTTTACTATAACTTTTTTGAAGTTACAACACAATCTTACATCACTCACTCTCAGACAATCATTACTTATCAAGGCATCCCTTTGAAACAAGTACTTAGAATTCAAATACTAACATAAATAAATTATTTAAAAGTGAAGAGTTGCAAACAATCCAAATGTAATACAATCTAACATATTGTACTTCCTTTAAAATGCATTTTTTGTTTTCTTTTATTTTTTATTTAAAAGATTATATAGTTTAACTCTGGTAAATTTTTTTAAGGAATATATTCATCAAATTGGTTAGTATTAATTTTTCCCTTAATCTTTGGAAATATCGAATTTCAGAAGTACCCAAAAATGGCATTGCACTTACGATCGCTTGGAAAAATATTTCATAGTGTATTTTAAAAATTGTGCTTGAAATATCGTTCGATAGCTTATTACAAACACCTTATCCTGCTTAAAATATTGCATATAATGTATAAAGAATAAATGTAAATGCATCTTTGATTATATTTCTGATATCGATGAAATTCAAATTTAATAAAAAAGAGTATAAAATGTTGTTTGTTACTTATGACACTTGGACAAGCCAAGCTCGCTGTGCCTTGGCTATGTTAATTTAAAAGTCAATAGGGAGCGTCTTTCGTTTTAATCAGAACACCACAAAGGTGAAAATGCGTATTTGCTCTTTAAATCCACCAATAGATGGCACCACCAGAGTATACACTCCCTCAATTTTGACAGTGATTTGAAGGGGGGGAGGAAATTTTTTCCAGACCATTGTATCCATGGTAACTGGTCAATAATCGAACACAGGACTTTCGATTCCACAGATTTAACGAGCTCGTATGTACTCGGTGGATCTTTGGCGGCATAAGTAATCGAATCCCGCCCTTCCGGATGGAAGGCTGATACCCTAACCACTAGGCTATCACGGCCTTAGTATAAAATAAATACATAAATGTAATTATGAGTAGCAACATAGCTTCATTGGAGAGTGCTGACCACATTGACACAAAAGCATGGCTTTCTCCACTGATATAATCCACTGACAAAGATGACCACTGATGACACCACTGATGTCTCCACTGACAAAGCACAAATGTCAAAATTAGGGGTGTAGTGGCATAATTGTAAAGAATAATTATACTTTGTAATATTCATCTCATAGATTTCTGATCTAAACCATATTCTTCTGTATTTAATATTGTTTTAATATGTCATCTATATTTAGTATTATCTTAAGACTTTCTAAAAAAAAAAGCACATAATTTTATTTATTTATTTATTTTTTTGCAAAATATTTCACTTTCTATCACTAGAATACAGGAATTATTTTTGGTAGCAATGCTTTGTATATCCACCATATAATACGCGAAGTTATTGAAGGAATTATCTCATAATTATTTCCAACAACTGAATTGAAAAATCTTATCAACTTCTTATTAGTAAGAGGCTACCTTAATATAAAAGTAATGCGCTAAAAACTTAAATAAAACAAATAATCAAACAGAAGATTTGAATCTTGCAATGGTTTTTGATTGCCTTGGGTAGATGGTTCAATTAAGGTTTTATCATGCTATAATTCTCTTACTATTAAAGAGAAAATCGTATTTATTATAATAAATTCTCTTATTTAAAACAAATTCTAAAAAAATTTATTTTTCTCTTTCTCAATTTTTCTAAGACATAAGGGAAACCAAATTTATGTATGTATGTATATATATATATATAGATAGATAGATAGATAGATATAATGAGATTAAATCTCATCATCAATTTTTGAAGTCCTGGTTCCTTAAACTTCCTTGAGAATATATATATTTCTAGTTCCTGTAGTTACTTGGCTTTTTTAAAATAACCATTTTATTCAGTTCTTTCAAAAAATCTATTTTTATTGAAAAGAAAAGTCAAAGCAATAAAATAAATGAAAAAGTTTTTTATTTTTTTAAAATACTTTTCGATCAAGAACTAAAACCTTAAAGCGTTTTAAGAAATTTTCCATACTAATTTGCTGAAAACATTTTAAACTTAACCGTGTGTAAACGTATATCAATGTGTATATATATTTATATAATAGCTTGATTTCACATCACCCTTTTGTAGTATAAATCAAATAGAGTAAAATTTAAAAAAAAAAATTCGAATCGAAATATAATGATTGATTACTAACAATTTATCAAAATTGTCTTAAAATAAAATTTTATAAGGGTTTCAATGTATTTAATTTTGAGTTTTTAATTGCTTTATCAAATATTGTAATAATTACAAGACATTTTATTTCAAGGTGTGTGTCAAAACTTTTTACTCTTTCTGAAAATAATATTGAAGTTATCGGACTGTTTTTAGGCAGAAATTTATATATATTACTCCCAACAATCAAGGTATATTATGAATTTGGTTATAAACTGCAGATGCAGAAAATATTTTATGGTTGATATACAATGAAAAGGTATTGTGGGGAAAGAAAAAGAAACACCTTTTTTTCCAATGGTTGGGGTATATCGGGATGTATTGTCCACTTCTACCCAAGGAACCGGCCAGAAACAGCGACCTCTTTGCCGCCAAGGCGTTGCCCAGAGTGCACCACAGGGGGTGGGCCACCATCACACCCTCGCACATGCCGTTTATAGGGTAGGCACCATTCATACCTCATTCACACACAAGGAAAGGACAAAGACAGGATAGAGAGCGAGAGAGAAAGTACATCCATGCCTGAACCGGGATTCGAAATCAGGACCTCCCTATCTGTAGTCAGGCACACTAACCACTAGACAAGTTGGCCGACTAAAAGAGAAAAAAGAAGAAACACATTGAACAAGCAATAATTAAATCATATTGACGATACTTATCTGTGTAAAAATTTTTGATAAAGTATTTCTTCATCAAAAAAGAAGTCGTCAACTAGCTAAACACATAATGTGAGCTCGCATCACATTATACATGAATGAATTCATCTCCGATTACAATAATGTTAAGAGCGCAATAAGTCTAAAAATTCCATTCTTTTATCGTTAAACAGGAATACACCATACCTGCTGACATACAGGTCAGTTTAGCTATTGATGTAAATATTGCTCCTGACCATCACTCTGCCTCTGCTGAGATTCCACCTTGGGCATGAATGTTTTTAGTGGTTCGGAATCCACTTTAAACCGTATGTCCCGGTTTAATTAACCCTCGTGTTAAAAAAATGATCGTTGAGCGACAAACAAATCAAACCAAGTTTCTGCCGAGAGTGACACTATCAAACATAAGATTACTCTAAGTACAAGTTTCTGATCAGATTAGAATCCGTTTTTTGTCAAATTGGGTTCTGAGGGTGAGCGCGTTCTTGAAGAGTACATTTCCCCATTTGCCTTGTTCCTGTTTAAGCGATGCCCGAATTCTGGCCTTTTCGTTGTGACGATATCTGGAGTAGTGTCATACTAATGAAACACAAATTGTACTGCTTTATCTCGATATTCGATAAACATTTTTAATTTTCAAACACCGATTCTATAGCTTAGAAATGACACATTGAGACATTTCTAATCCTGGTCTCTGCAATGAATTGCATGTCTCTTCTGTAAGGGACTGAGAGGCTAATAAATAAATAATATATTAAAAGTATAACATACTTCTTGTAATTATATAAAATACACTCCTTCCTTTTATCTTTTCTGCTTCTCTGCAATGATGTTTTGTGGTTATTGAGATAAAAAATTTTAATAAAAAAATATGTGAACTCATTTCACCTGTCACATTAATTTACCGTATTTAATGTATTATATTGAAATATAGATTATAAACAATGGTACAGGTGTCGTATAATCCATGATTCCAAATTCTGAATTTTTTTGGTGATGAAGAAATGTTGCCAAAAGATGACGTATCGTGACGTACGCGATGACATAAATACTTGGGTTACCAAAATAGAATTTTCTGCATAATTCTTATAGGTATCCATCTCTATGACGTAATAAAATTGAGGTTGACAGATACATGAGAAAATAACCCCCAAAAATCGCCACTCTCAGAATTTGGCATCCTGGATTATACGGCACCAGTGTCCAAACACCATTACCTAGATTCAATACAGTTGTAAGTATGCTGGTAAAGATTAATATTCAGGGAAAAACAATACCACATTCTATTAAAACATATATATAGTAATTTTATTTATTATATTGATCTCAGAAACCGAACTTTATTTTATTTAACGCTGGAAAACATTTTAATGTCATGGAATTATTTCAATAACGTTTTAATTTTATTGTTATCAATGATAGATTAATCAGCCTTACTTAGTAAATTTTGGATCAAAGATCATGCTTTATTATACATATTTTTTGTCCTTATGTAATTAACTGTCATAGATTATAATAAATGTATTTTTCAATCAATTGAAATGCTTGTAAATTAATCCAATAAACTAGTCCATACACAATATTGAATTATGAGATATCGTAACAATTCCTTTACCTGCCAAAATTCTTTAAATGCAGAAGAAAAATTGCTTTGTTGGTGAAAGTTTGTTATTGGAAACTAACGCACGATCTGTAGTAGATTGAATTACACTATCGTGAATGTAAAAAAATATATAATGTATGGACAAAAGACCTTTACTTAAGATTCATGTTGTCCAAATTAAGAATAAGAATTACATGATCTAAATTTCATATTTTAGAAAACCAAATATCTGAAATTTCTTTGGTGTTTGTATAATAGTTTTTGCATTAGAGAACCTAAACGTCTCCCTTTTTTTTCTTTTTTTTTCGATCATCATATTATGTATTTAAATTTTCAACATCTGTCTTGAGGATGGACTGGAATTGTGATCTGTAGATTGAAAAAGTCATTCAACGTATTTTTTTTATAAAACAATTTTTTCCGCATCCTAAGGGCACAGTTAGAAATAATTTATTTTGATTCGTTATATCTAAGTCGAATGTAAAATCCATAAGGACATTTGGCGACATAAATATTCAAATAATATGGTACCGAGTAATTAATTGTATTTGCTCATAAAAGGAGTGAGGAAATGAGAAAGTTTCTTATTGAAATCCTTATTGTGGATGATAAAACCGTTAGTAAAAAATCAAAAACTGTGATATAAATCACCACATATGATGTGGGATAAAAGTCCATATGACAATGTCATCTACTTATAAGTACTTGTCATAAATATTGGTAACAAAAACTAATGAACTAAAAATGGTAGTAAAATCTAATGAAGAATGAGGCAACTATGATTATCTCATTAAATTTAATATGCTGTTAAAAAGAAGGCTAGAAATTAAAATATATTTATTAGATATGATGCCATTATGGTTTATACATCTGAGTTTTTATTCCGATAACCATATCAGACAATACAAATTTGGAAAGTTTTTTTTTTAATTTTGTAAAGATACTTGAAAATGATTACTACTCAACGGAATCCTTAATTTGGAAAGTTTTTAAGTTTTATAAAGATATTTGAAAGTGATTATTATTCAACGGATTCTTTAATTTGGAAAGTTTTTCAGTTTTATAAAAATACTTGAAAATGATTACTGCTCAACGGATTCCTTAATTTGGAAAGTTTTTTTAGTTTTATAAATATACTTAAAAATGATTACTGTTCAACGGATTGCTTAATTTGGAAAGTTTTTTTGGTTTTATAAAGATATTTGAAAATGATTATTACTCAGCCAAGAGATTCCTTAATTTGGAAAGTTTTTTTTAGTTTTGTTAAGATATTTGAAAATGATTACTGCTCAGCGGATTCCTTAATACTATAATAATCTTTGAAAACATTCCTCAAAATACTTCTTTCCGGTTCTCCGAAATTATTGAAGGCATTTCAATTTTTTAGAGAAAAATTAAGTTTTTTTTTCAAAATGAATCTACAACAATATTTTTTATAATTATCGTAAAAAAAAAGTTTATGCTTTGGGAGACTTTAAATTTATACAAACTAAGTTAGATTTTTAAAGTTTAAGCAATTTTGAACTTTAGCTTTTTTCGTATGTGTGTTAACTCGAACATTTAAAAATTATGTTGAACTAAACATTTATTTTAAGCAATATTTTTGTTTTATTTTAAATTATAAGCGTGTCTTCAAACTTAGATGCTGGTCTGATTTGGGTGAGAAAAAATGCTTGTGTTATTTTGAGAACCCCTTGCGTAGTGATACTGGATGGCACAAGATGTGTAAGGCCAAAAACGAGTTGAAACATGAAAAAAAGAAAGTAAGGAAGAGGCAAATTCCAAGTATGTAGCATACAATTTTCCTTAAAATATTATATTTAAAAAAAACATTTATTTTGTTCAGTGATAAAATACATTTTTAGCACTTTTTATTAGGCAATTTTAAGATATTTTTGCATCGAACTATATTTATCTGGTTAATGAAATATTTATTATTTAATTTTAGCGATTTCTCATTGCATAGCAATTCAACCTCCTAGACCAGGCAAAGTGTACTGTTCTTTAACACCCAGAGAAATGTAAGAATTTTACTTTTTTTTGTATCCTTTTATTAAGAATATATTTTTTACTTTAAAATTTCCTTATACTAGCGTTAAAGAATAAAAATAATTAAAAATTAAGGTATACCTTAAAAATATTTTAAATTGTTTTAAACATATTCAAGAGTATAAATTTATATGGTAAAAGTACCGAGTGATCAGCGTATAAGCTCTGATTTCAAAATTAAATATCTCAACAACAAAAATCATTGGAATTATGCGATAAATGGTATGTTTATTTGCAAAACTGTAAAAATGGTGTACAGAAGTTTAGCGAATTTAGTTACAAAAACTGTTAACAGATGGCACTGTAATCACTATGTTACTTTATAAATAGCCTGTAAAATGTAATTTGAAGTTTAAGGCGACCACGACTGTTGGATAGTGAAGAGGCAAGCGTAGAAATTTAAATAATGTATTTTTTGGTACTAGAATACCACAGATTCGAACATAGTCCAACGGCAATAGGTCACAGTTTTCAAAAACGATTTGATATTCCAGTTGAACTCGATGCGAAAACCATTAGCATGCTCTTCGCCAAATTCAAACGGACTGGTAGCGTGATGATGATAATCGTAAGGGAAATGTTGTTGTTGTGCCTACGTCAACAGTACTCACTCCTAAAAATACAACCCAAGTTTGTGGGATTGTTCAGGAAAATTCTACGAAAAGCATCCGAAGAATTGCATCAGAGGCTGGTTTGAAGTACACGAGCATGCAAAGAATATTGAGAAGTAGCCTTCGGATATTTCCATACAAAATCCAGAGTCATCAGGCCGTACCCATGAAAGCTGTGCGACAAAGGGAGTGAATAAGATTCTCGCAATGATCAACAATGAAGGATTTGATGCGGGCTGCATCTGGTTCGCAGATGAAGCCCACTTCCATTCGATGGTTCCGTAAATAAACAAAACTTGAGATTTTGGTGTTCCGAAAATCCTCATATGTGTGAAGAGATACCACTGCATTCGCCTAAAGTTACTGCATGGGCTGCGGTATGTGCCAGAAGCATTATTGCCCCCTTTTTGCGAGAAACGATTACTAATAAACGTTACGTTACAATTTTGGAACAATTTATCAGCATGCAACTGTAGCGTTAGAGGATCGACCATGTATGGACTGGTTCATGCAAGATAGGGCTCGAGCACATTGAACAGATAAAGATTTTTTTAACTTTCTTCTTAAATACTTTGAGAATAGAGTATATAATTGCGTTAGATTATTCTAAATTCCCTGACACAGGAATAAATTGGCATCCACATTCTCTCAATTTGACTCTTTGTGAATTCTTTCTATTGGGTGCATTGAAAGGCATTGTCTATCAAAAGAATCCCGATACTCTGGATGTGCTTGAATCAGCGATTGGTGTTGCATGTGATTCCATTGCCGTTGAGACATTGCAAGACGTGATGTCAAATTTTATAGTTCGTTTACTCCACCTCATTCTTTTTAATGGTAAACGTTTTGAAAAAATTGTGTTCTGATTGCAAAGACTGCTTGACCTTATTATTATTATTCTTTTAGAGTCCTTTTAAGGAAAAAGTTTTCAACACAAAGGGCCATCAGTTAGTAATTTTTATAACTAAATATTTGAAATTTCTGTACAGCATTACTAATAAACGTATTGTATAATTCTATTGATTTTTGCAGTTGAGATATTTAGTTTTAAAATCAGACCTTATTCTCTGATCTCTCATCCGGTAGCAAAATTATTCTTTAACATTCTATCTCTTTCTGTTTTATGATTAGCTAATTGGTTTTAAATCCATACTGAATTCTTACGAGAAATGATATTTACTTATTTTTTTAACTAGTAATCACATTTCAAATTTGGGAAATGTTTTTGTTCGAGAAAGTACTTTTCGATAAAAACAAGCGAAAATATCTGGTAATATCAGTTCTCATTTTTAATGTTAAAATTACGAAAACATTTATTTTGTCATTAAAATTGATAAAATTATTATGTATTATTTTTATTATAAGATTTAAGGAATCTAAGGAAATTAAATAACAAAAATTATTCAAAATGATAGGTATATAAACTGTAATAATAAGGTAAGGAAAACAAAGCTTAAGTTTGATGTTAATTACTGAAGCCCAATGCGGGTTCTGGAAAAGTCATAATTCAGTTGGAAGTATGACATCACATATATTTTATTATGGAGAAAAAGCGTCATTTTCGAGATTGTTTCACTTTCTTTTCAGAAAGATCACATAACAAACAAAAAGTATAGATTGTACAAACTGCGTTAGTGAGAGTGGTTATTCAGATCTTCACATTATGTGGAAGGACAATTTAATAGTTTGAAGGTAGACGCATGTTTCCCTGTACCTGAACCTGAGTTGGACTCTACCAGTTAAATAGAAGCAACCGGGTAGAGCCTTCGTGATTTTGAAGCAGGTACCAAGCAGAAAATGCCCAATGTTTGATCTGCTACTCCAGAAGTATCATTTCACTTGGAGGACATAGCAACCAAGTCCAGTTTTAACGTGCCCTAGTCGTCTTTAGAGAACATGACGAATCTTCGATTCATTGTCGAGGAAGGTGGTACGTCGTTAAGATTCGAATTCATCACCATCCAATAATAAAAACGACGCCTTAACCAGCCAGGCTTCTACTGACGAAATCTAAAGATGGAGAATATTCAAATGTCTCAAAATCACTTTTGGCTATTAAATAGCTTGCTTCCCTGTATCTAAATATTATGCGCAAAAGTACTTGCAGCCTGAGAGAACAGTGCTTATGGAGCAAAAGATTTCATAACCAGCATATTATCGTACAAAATTATTTACGTTAACCCACATAGTGATCACCCTTTAAATCAATTCAAAGGTTTTATTTATCGATAATCGATATTGGATACTTTCGATTTATCGATATTGGATACTTTCTATACAAAAATAAGATTTGTGAATTAGAAATATATAAAACTTATCCTTTTTTGCTGAATTTTTAATGTTGAAAAATATACGCAATTTATTCAAAGAATGAATTTAATAATCATAGTGAGTAATCAATTTATGCTGGCAAATTGTAAATAAATTTTATGTTGTATAAGCTGAGCTTCTTTAATTAAATTTCTTAATTTATAATTCTATAACATTACATAAAGAGAGAAATAATAAAAATATGTAGTTTCGTTTATTTGAATATGTTTTTTATATGTTACAGCTCTTAAGCGAAATCTTCATATATTTGCTTTGCGATTTGATGGTTTTTTGTATATATTTCAGAACTTGCAGAGGAAGATGTAACACTGGATACAAATTTTTCGATTTGACTGAAGAAGCCACGTATAATTGCCAATATTCTGAAGGAATTTGGAGACCTAATTCTTACTTTCCAGAATGTGAACGTAAATATCTTAAATATTTAACTTTTTAAAGATAATTATAACTTGCTTTTTCATTAATTGAACATATGTAAATAAATATTTTTCTCCAGCAACAAAATTTTTGCATATACTTAGAAACACCGCTTTATTTTTAATGCTATGAAGAAACACCAAATTAAATAGATTTAAAATGCCTTTTAATGCTTTAAATTTTAAAAATCAAAGAAAGCAAATGCGATTGGTATGAATAATTATAGTTGTCTCAAAAAGTGTGGCTTGTACTAAAATTGATCAAACTTACAAGTGCCATTTGAATACTCTAGTTCAAAGTTCAATGCATGGTGCACTATTCTCCTGTTTCTGGCAATTCGGAATCCAATTTCAGTTATTCCATCAAGGCCAATGAAATGTCTAGTACAAAAAAAATTATTGTAGGACAACAATCAAGCCACAAATAAGCTGTTTTAAATTTAAAATATAATTATTCTTTGAAAATTTTATATAATTTTTTTTGCCATACCTATAGATAAGAAATTAAAAATACATAAGAATTATTTTCTTCATTTGAGCTATTCTACACCTTATTCGTTGCAATTCACTATACATTCTTTATTCAACAATTATTTAAAACACAGAGTACTTCATTTATCTTATACATTTCGCTCTTAATATTTTTTTTTAGAATTCATTGAAAAATCATAATTTCTTAAGCAACTAACGCCGAGCTGGTAGCCGAATGGTTAGCGCTCTTGCCTTCGGTTCAACAGTTCGTGGGTTCAAATCCCACCTTGGGCATGGATGTTTGTAGTGATTCGGAATCCACTTTAAGCCGTAGGTCCCGGTCTGATTAGCCCTCGTGTGCAAAAAATGACCGTTGAGCGACAAACAAACGTAAGCAACTAACTATCTTATATAGCAGTAATAACGTTATTATAATATAGTTGAGAAAAATTACTCTCTTTATTTGTAACTCAATTTACTAGACCATTAACTTATCTGCAATTTTCGCTAAATTTAATTTTATTTCGCTTGTACTTTAAAGCCTGTACAAAGTAGCTCATGAAAATTATTTTCCAGCTATGAGAAGAATGTAGTGAGTATTGTTAGAAAAAGAGTAAAAAATCGTAAATTCTGAAAATCGTAAACATGAGAACTCCTTAAGAAAAACATACGTTCAATTATGATTAGTTCAAGAGTACGCTTTTTGGGGTTGATGCTACCCGCATGATTCTAATTTCTGAATAGAGAAAATGGATGTATTTTTTTCTTACGCAAGCATATCTAATTAAATGAGTTTATTAATAAATTAAAATTTTTATATATATATATATATATAAGGATAAAAAAGATTTTTTTTCCTACGTCAGTCAGTGGCATTTATCTGACATAAGACTTCTGGCGGCCCAATAAAATTCAGCCTTGGTAAAGTTGTCAGAGTCAAAAGTAATAAAAGTAAGTGCAGTGCAAGTTGTCAAATGATCAAAGTCCATAGTTTCACCCGACAAACCAAGGGGGCAGGTATCATCAGCAACTACACCGATACGGTGTAGATGTTTACACAAAAAGTCATGCCCAGTTAAAAGTCGAAAAATTGCAATAAAAACTGCACGAGGCAAATCCATCGGGACAGGTGACTTCATAAGAGAGTTCCACTTTTTATCGGCTGAAAGTGCTGCATAAATTTGCTCTAGGTGTTGGTCAATTTTCCCTCTAACCTCAGAACTAAACTGTGATGGGCAGTTAGTGGAATCAGGGCTGAGGCAGCTTACAACCATTTTTAGCCAGCACATCTGCTCTTTCATTTCCAGGCACCCCACAGTGGCTAGGGATCCATTGAAAAACTATCTCCCTGCCAGAGGCAATAGCATTGAGAACAAATGTCTTAGTTTCTTCAGCAAGTGAGCAGTCGCTAAATATGTAGGAGGCAGCAGACAAGATTGTAGCCTGGGAGTCAATAACAATAACTGCCTTGCCATAGTTAGTATCAAGACCAATGAGATTTAGGATTGCTTTATTAATGGCGAAAATCTCTGCATCAAAGTTTGAGCCCTTTAGTCCAACAGCACAGGATTCCCCAAAAAAGCACTCACAGAACAGTCCAGCACCAGTAATTCCATCACAGGCAGAACCATCAGTATAAATGGGGATCCATTCAGAGCTGGGATACTTTGTAGCTATAATTTCTAAGGAAATAGCTTTAAGAGCATCAGGAATTTCATCACATTTCTTTACAGGCGTACCGATGGTAAGATTGTAGGTAGGAGTTCTAATTGTAGGTGGGATAAAGAAAGAAGAATACTAAATAATATTTACGAACATGTAATTTCTTTGCATGCTGCAGCAACATGAGAGATTACTAAGCTTAAGTTGTTCCCGAAACATATATATAAATTACATAGAAAAAATTCTTCAAATTTTATGTCTTGAATTTCATTACGTATGAAGAGTAATCAGATTTTCCCTCCAATATAATCTTAACTAGAAATTTTGCTCTTTATATAAGCGAATTTCTTATGAATACAAACTTTACTTTTATTTTAAATGAAAGGCAGGTATATAAATCTTATTATGATTAATAAATAAGTATTATTTAAAAGGAAAAGCATAAACATTGTTTATATAAGAAGGATTTTGATGAAACAGTTGTAAAAATGATACTTGGCAACTCTATTTTCGATAAATATCCTTCTCAATCGAAAGCCGAAGTTTGCTTATTTTTGTTTGAGATTGTTTCAAAAATCTTAAAATAAAAATTTCTTTTCTACATAAAAGTTTATTTCCGAATTCTTATGAGCTGAATATAATCGATTTTATAAAGTTGAGAAATACACTTAATTATTTCTTTATTTTAAAAAAAACTCGTTAAAATTTCATTGTTATGTTTTAGAATTATTCTCTCGTCATGTTAGATAAAAACTTGTGTTTCTATTTTTGAAGTATTGGGTCAATTTCTCGAACTGTATCGGGATGTAACCATCAATTCAAAACGTGTACCCAACTTTTGAGTAAAGTTTCCAGTTTGAAAATATATACTGAATTTTTTAACGTTGTTTACTATTTATTTAGCTTGATTCAAAACGCTGTTTTGAACCATGAAATGAAGTTTCACACATAAGATCACTTAAAAGCAAATTGAATGTGGGGTGGAACGTTAAAATCGATATTCCTTTCACATTCGCTGTCTAATGCATTTCAGTGATAAGTTGGGAAAGCTGAAAAGTAAGTTCACTTCAATGAACAAAAACCATACATTATTAAAAATCGACAAAAATAATCATATAAAAGTATGTGTGGATGTAAGGAAAAAGGGAATTCAATATAGTTCATATTTTTTACTCTTATATATAAATAACATATAATTGACAACTTTTAGAGGAAGGAAATGAACCTCTCCTCTTCGATATTGAAGCAAGACGATTCAATTTCATAGTATTTCCAAATAAAAGTGAATAATGATTAAAATTAAGTACACTCTTATCAAAATTTCGAGATGAAACACCGCCTCTGATGATGACGTTGTGTCCATGGAGTACATGCAAAAACCCGAAATGTCCCCGAAGCTGTCGAAGACCCTGGCGATCTCTACAGCTTCATCTGTAAAAGGAAGCTCCACATGATCCTCTATGCTGATGTTAAAAAGCTTGTCCAGCATTGTTGGACAGCTGAAGGTGTGTTGTGGAGACAGTTGGGCTTTATCTGGGCATTGTGGACAAAATCTGGTGTAACTCCTTTGTTCATTTGCAGAAATCCTCATGCCTTTCAAGTGTTTTGTTCTAAATCTGGCTATTATAATTGAAATGGTTCTGCTCACTTCATGGGAAAAAAGTTGCCAGTGCTCCAAAGAGGTTGGATTGAACTTAAAAAGAACCAGGAAAGATATATTGACCCCAAACGGGTTCAATGTTCTATTCTGATTAACTTCTGTCATAAGTTGACCAGAATAGAACATCGTGCTATGCTTCATTCTATTTCGCACTGCTGTATTCAGTTCCACATGGGGCAGAAATCTGGAGGACAAACAAAATATAGATTTCATTCATACAAATAAATAAATTCGCAGAAAATTATTATTGATTCTTTTCAAAACTCTTTTACAGTAAAAGAACATGTTAAAATAATTTAATTTAACAGGTGGTGAAATGAGGTGGTACTGAGGAAATACAAAAATCATATTATAAGACTCATAGGAAAGACGAACTTATTATTTATAGAATGAAAAATATAATAACTTAATTAAAATGAAAATTATTAATATCCAGTTTTTATTTTAAATCCTATTTATAATTTTAACAGCTGAATGTATTCCGCCTTGTAAGAATCGAGGTTCTTGTGTTGCTCCAAACGTATGTGCTTGTCCAAATAATTATAGAGGAGATAGATGCCAATACTGTAAGTAATTTAGTTTTAGTTAGAGTTATTCATGTTTTTCTTGACTTTCATAATTTAAAATCTGATATCCACGCAAACTATATATCTTAGTTCTTTTAAAATATTTCTTAGTTATATTTGGTTCCTTGAAATTTACAATTAGTTTCATGTCATTTTTGTACCATAAAGATAAATATTATAAGATAAATGGGTTTAATAAAACAAAATCAATTATTTAATATAGACATTTATGCAGCTATAGGATTGTGCGCCATTTCGAAGAACTACTTAGCCAGCAGTTGGCGATGTACGCACTCAAGAACCGAAACAAGCTGTGATATAAGCTGCCATCCACCAGGCACACGAGAAGCTGAAATAGATGCACACAGGCACGTTTGTAGCAATAATGGAGTGTGGTTTCCCCCTTTGCCACGTTGTGTTCAAGGTATGATATTTTAATGCTGACATATATTAATTTACAAATCTACCCACACAACTGAAGCTCATCTCAATTATATTATGATGTATATTAAGGCTATTTATTTACCACAAAGAGACGAAATGTTTTTCTTAAAGACCTCTTACGGAGATTATAAAGTTGGAAGATGTTGATATTATCTGTTGTTGTTACTTATGACACTTGGACAAGTCAATACCTCAATGCCATTGGCTATGCGAATTTAGGGGGGCGTCTTTTGTTTAACCAGAGCACTACGGAAGTGAAAGTACGACTTCAAATCCTCCGATAGATGGCACCACCAGAGTATCTATTCATTCAATTTTGACATTGATTTGGAAGGGGAGGAAATTTTGTCAATACCATTACACCCGGCGTCCAAACCATTACTCAACGACCACCACAGGACTTTCTATTACACAGATTTAACGAGCTCGTAAATGTACTCGGTGAGTCTTTGGAGGCATTAGGAATCGAACCCCGCCCTTTCGGACAGAAAGCTGATACTCTAAGCACGAGGTTAGCACGCCCTCTGAATCGTTAATAAAGTTATATTTTTGGATAAATAAAATATTTCTATAAGCACAAAGAATTTTTTTTTTTTTTTTGAAATTAACGCGCGAGTGCAAACGGAAGTGTGAAATGCTCTGTTAATGCTCTGCTGGAAGTGTCTGCCAAAATTATTGGAGTGCTAAGGCATATCATTTTGTAACATTTTTATGAATAATGTAATTATGTTAAACGTGATTCATAGGATAGTTTGTCGCTTTACATAAATATTTTGCATACAGAGACTAATTTGACAAAGATCAACAGATTAATCTGGATTCTGAACCAATACAAAAATTACACTCGAGGTAGGAAACGAATCTAAAAATTATTGATCTGAAAGCCAGAACGCTATCGTTCAAAGGACAGCTTGGCATATGATTCATAGGATATTATGAAAGGAACAATGAATAAGCTTTGTAAGATTAACAAGTTAGGATTTTTTGACTGAAAGTGTTAATCTTGATTTTTCGCTAAATTCAATAACAACTGATTTTCATGTGACCTAGTATATATATATATATATATATATAGTTTCATTCTCAAGTTGGTTGGGCATATTTAATTATTGAGTAAATTGGTTTATTACTAGTGTCGTGATTCAGTTTATTTAATAGGAAAAGAGAGAGAGTGAATTTTTTTTTATATTATAAAAATATTTCTTTTATTCTAAGCTTTTCAAATTCCTTTGGATATAGAAAAATCTAGAAATATTAAACGAATATAAGAATTTATATGTAAAAATAAGAACAACACAAAAAAGAAATATTAAGCGAATAAACAAATAGTTTGAGATTGGTCTTTGTTTAAATAAAAATAAAAAATAAAATAAAGACACTTCTTTAATGAGATATCTCGTGAGAAAACTCTCTCTCTTTACACACACAATTTTAGATGATTTAGTAATTTTTGATTCTTTGCATACTAAAACAAAAATTAACTTATAAAATTATCAGTGCAATTTTAATATTTTTTTCCAATGGTAGATTGTAGACAGTTACAACTGCAACAGAGTCTATTAATCTATTGTTCCCAGATACCCAAGTAAGCGGCCAGAAACAGCGACCTCTTTGCCACCGAGGCGTTGTCCCGGGTGCACCACAAGGGGTGGGCCACCATCGCACCCTCACACATGCCATAGGGACCCGTTTATAGGGTAAGCATCATTCATACTTCATTCACACACACAAGGAAAGGACAAAGACAGGACAGAGAGAGAGAAAGTACATCCATGCTTAAACCGGGATTCGAGCCCAGGACCTTCCTATCCGTAGTCAGGTGCGCTGACCACTAGATAAGTTGGCCGGCGCTATTTGAATAAAATTGATATATTTGTGAATTACATTAGTTTATAAGCATTATGTCTAAGAAACTTTAAAAGAATATAAGTTTTATGATTTTCAGTTTTACTCTTGATCTCATCAGCGAAAATATAATTATGAATTCCTTATTAAAATTTGAATGTTTACTCTTTATCACCGCAATCTCTTTTAAGTAATCAAAACGTACAAAATCATTTTTTTATCAAAAATAATGAGAATAACAACATTTACTAAACTTTGTACTTTAACTTACATTGCTGAAGTAAAGTAGGTTCATTATTTTTGTACATAACTTATTAAAATCGTATTTTACATTTATGTACTTTACACAAATACCATTTTACAGCATACATAAATCCTATTTCCCATATTCTTAAATCTGAAATTCTATCTCTCAACATTTATGTTTAAATTGATGATGATAGGAGTTTTATTCACGATACGATTAATTAAAAATGTATCCCATGTTCTTCAGACATGTATATTCAATTATTTCTCAGGATGGCAACAGTTATGCGGTTGGCTTATTGTCATCTTTACAAACATTCTTGCTTATAATCTTTGTTAATTTCAAAGAATTGTCTAAAAATTATAATTTATTTGGAAATGCTGAAGTTATTTCTTACAACAAAGATTGGACATAAACTTCTGAAATTACGAACGATTCTTAAGTAAGCGTAAAATGACTTTAGTAATGAAAATTGCTTCGGCCTTGAAATAAAAACCTATTGTGACGTCGAAACATATAAAGAAGCTCAATAAAATCAATCGTCAATGTGGTTAATTGAAGTGAATTAATTTTCTAGACACTAGTTTCAGAATAGAATCACAGCCAGTGGATGCGATTTTACAATATTTTTCAATATTGCGCAAAATATTTATGATGTCAGCAGATAATGATAAACATCTTTTGTTAACATCATAAATGATGACTGAAATAATAATCATAAATGAATACTTAAAAAACATGCTATTTAAATAGGCTCTTATTCGCTCATGATTTGCTCTATTTTTTATTATTTTTTACATAAATTTTAATTTATATTTTTTATTACTAAACTTTTGATGTGTAGACAATCACTGTATGGTTTTAGTATAACAAAAAATTATTTAGTATTATATATGCATTTCTTATAGCGCAGTGACCATGGATAAATACAATAAATTACAATAAAGAGGAAAGGGAAAATTTTAATATGCTTTTTATTATTTTATTATTCACTATTGCTTATAACATTTGACCAAAGATTAACTTTTCTCTCGTCGAAATCGTTTTAAACGCATTAAATATAGTATACTTAAAAAGATAACACAAGAACGTGAAATGCATTTGTGTTAATTCTATTGTGTGATTAACTGTAATTTCATAAAGATTACTTTACATACTAATTTGTAATTTAAATTTCTACACAAAGAAATTTAAAATAATTATATATTAAAATTATCTTAATAACTTCAATTTCTATAAAGAATTATATAGTAAATTAAATCTTGTGTGAAAATCAGAATATATAGTTAATGAATATTTATTAATGAAAAAATTATATATATATGCACTGCTGGCTACCGTAAATGCAACATCCTGAGGGAAGAATTTAAATAACATGAAATTTACAAAATGTATTACGTGAGGAGGTGAGATATGCAAATGATTTGAATTTCAGCGCAAATGCACATCTCGCGCGCCTGTAGCACAACTTCAAACTTAATAGCAATGCATTTACTAATCAATGTATTGAATGAATGAGGTTGAATGAAAGACAATATAGAGAGCATTTGTTGATAGCCATGCATTTTTCAATCAATGAGTTGAATGAGTGATGTTTAAGGAAGGACAATATCGGGAGCATTTTAGCATGCAGGTTTTATTAAAGAAATCACAATAACAGAAGAAGCCAAAGTAATTTACCCAATGACTTGAATTAAGATAAGTTACTCGTGCATGAACTCCGAAAAAGAATCCTTTTGCTGTCTGAAATTTCATTCGAATATTTTTTAATGTAGACTCACATGTGATATGTATGGAAAAAATATACAATGAATGAGAGTGAAAAAATTTATCAGTTATTAAACAAGAAAATTATGTGGAAAGACCATCAACAAAACAAGTAAATGAGTGTGTAACTGAACAAATGTAGGAGTTAAAATAAGTCACTCGCGCATGAACTCCGAAAAAGAATCCCTTTGCTGTCTGAAATTTCTTTCGAATATTTTTTAATATAGACTCTCATGTGATATGTATGGAAAAAATACACAATGAATGAGAGCGAAAAAATTTATCAGATATCGAACAAGAAAATTATGTGGAAAGAACATCAACAAAACAAGAAATGAGTGTTGAACTAAACGATTTTTTTATTTTTTTTTTAGGGGAAAAAATTGCGAAATGCTGTCATAAATTGAAAAGAATGGAAAAAATATATTTCGAAAAATGTAGTTTGGAAAAATGTTAAATAATTATTTTGTGTTTAATTTTTTTTATCAAAGTGAAAGTAAATATTGCTTAAAAGTGTGAATTTTGTTTTGCATGTGTTTCTTAATCCGAATTCTAATTTTCTTTTTATTAGTACTTTATTTTTAAAGCAAAAGAAGTAGTTTTGTAAAATAATGAGATTTTAATAATTTAATGTATTACTTTTCAATTTTACGAGCTGCTTTACTGGTCCCTCTGACTCCATAAAAACGAGTATTTACTATATACTGGGTGATTCTAAATTGCTTTTACAAATAAAAAGGGGTGATAGTACCCAGTCACACAAGCAATAGTTACATCAGAACATGAGCTCGCATTCCACTCTGAGAGGCAGAAAAGAAGAAAGTAGACACTAACACGAATTTACTACCGTATGCAAATTTCTACAGAGAAGAAACATTTTGTTCTAATTGGTTACCGCAGAAAGCCAATCAGAGAAGACGTTGTCCTTTATAAACGCAATCAACTCGTTTGGTTGGACAACAATGATCACTGTACAACCCCTCGTAGACACCAGCAGAAACTTTCCGTGAACATCTAGCCAGGTAACCTTAATGATTATTTGGTAGTCCCTTACATCATACCAAACCTTTTGACCGGCGCAGCATACCGCATCTTTTTGGAATAAATGCTTCGCAGTTTATTGCAGGCTGTTCCATTCCCTATCCTGAGAAACATGCGTTTTATGCTCAATGGAGCTTCCAGCACATTTTACCATTATGGTCTATAACTTTTTGAATGTCACATATCTCACACGATGGATTAGACGTATTGTACCTGTGGCCTGGCCTCGCTCAACGGACTTCAACCCACTAGATTTTTTTCTTCTGGGATCACATGAAATCATGAGTGTACGAGACGCCTGTGGACTCAATTGAAGGTCTACTGGCTAGAATCGTTGTTGCCGAGGACGAAATTAATACGGCACCAGGAATCTTCGAGAGGATGTGCCAGTCGGTGTGTGTATCATGTGTATCATGAATCGCTCATGTGTATCATGAATCGCTCATGTGTATCATGAATCGCTCATGTGTATCATGAATCGCTCATGTGTATCATGAATCGCTCATGTGTATCAATTGTGCAACGATACACAAGAGCAACGTTTTGAGCATTTTTGTGAGGTTTACATTAAAACATAAATATGATTGTAAAACTTTTAGTATTATTCATTCGCTTACCCAAAAATGTAGTAAGTGTTGGGAAAGCCCTGTCATGTGGGAATTCCTCTTTTCTGCCTCTCAGAGTAAAATGCGCCTCTATGTTCCAATGTAATTATTGTTTGTCTGGATGGGTACTTATCACCCCTATTAATTTGTAAAAACAATTTAGAATCACCCTGCATATAATTTCCAGTGACAAAGTAAAAATACAAAAATAGAAAACAAACTCCAAAATAATTGGAAATAATCAAACGAAAGTGACCAAAGTACTGCAGCATAAGTTTTTCGGATTACATTCATTTCAGAGTTATTGTAAAGTGGCTGACAATAAGGAGATAATATCTGTACACGAAATGCCGAATTACGAAAACAGTTCTCATTCTTAGCAATAATCATGAGGGAGATTCTAAGCCATGTGGTCATGACTCGTCAAAAGACGAAAGTGTATAACAATATGACCCACAGTAACCTTATAAATATTAATAAAAGATACCTTTTTCAAAGCTTTAACATAATGATGCCTTGAATTTGTAATTTTTGTTCAATTATTTGCTTAGTATACAGTATATTATTTGCTTATAAAGAATAAAGTGATAGTACCGAAGATTTCTCTTGAGGCCCTAAGAATTTTTTTGAGAGAACATAATGTCTAAGGTCTAGATATCCATTAAAGTATAGAACATGTTTCATTTTAAATTGAACTCTCAGAAATACTGCTAACCCCGGTTCATTTCTTCTATTGATGTGGTGAACTGAACATAAATATTGTTAAGATGTTGAATTAAATTTGTGCTATGAATTTATCACGTGAGATATTAGCAATAAAATATTTATTTTCCTCACATATGATTGCACATAACATAACATTACATTTGCAGGAACATTTTTTTATAAATTAAAACACAATAACATTCTCAACAGACCAGTTCTATATTTAGAATCCAGCTGAACAGTCAGCCTTTCTCTCTTCTCTTTCTAAACAAGGTTTTGCTGATTCCGTAGCGCCATCTCGTGTCATCGAAATCATTACAATACAATTTAATATAAATGATGAATAAAAAGCAAAAAGAAAATTCAGATTTACAGACAGCTTTCGCATAAAAAATTTTTTAAATGCGTTATTTCAGGCATTTTTAAAAAATATAATTTATTATTTGGTATCATTTATGAGAAAAACAGTAACACAGTTCTGCATAATTAACTACAACTGTTATCTTACTCAAGACTCTTTACATGGTTCTGTATCGATATTACACTAAATTGTCTGAAAAGTTTCCTCTGGTTGCTTTTTTAAAGTATTACTCAAGATTATTACTAATATGCAGATTTATGACAAAAGTTTTTTTAGACAAATTACAATTATTTAATGAGTTCTCTCGAGATCCTCAACAAATATTTTCTAATTCCATCTATTGTCTTTCATCCATCCCTGAAAATAGCTTGTCACAAATATAAATGGTTTTCAAATAACGATAATAATACTTTGTGACTTTTGAAGCCAGAAAGAGATATTTCACCAAGAAAATATTCTAAGTTAATCTAGTAAAGAAATTATAACATTAAACCCATCTTTAGCTTGAATGTTTGATTAAAACTGTTTCTAAAAGTTGAATGAAATTTTCATGATGAAATTTTGAAATGAAGTCATAAATATACTAAGCATATGATTTTGTTTTCTGGAAATATTGAACTCTGTCCTCAAATTTTATGTTGATTTATATTTCCAAATTAAATATATTTATCTCTGTTCAAATCGTTTCTAATACGCTTCTTTTGTAGGCTCAAATTTATGTTCACATCCAGGGGAAATTGAGTTCGGTACAAGTCTTCCTGATCTCACTGAATTTAAAAAAGGTTCTTCGGTCACTTATATATGCCTGCCAGGATATGAAATATCAGGAAGTTCAGAGTTGATCTGCCAAGATGGTGGGAAATGGAAACCTGAAAAGCCAAAATGTATACTTAAACCTAAAAAAATAATCCTAGGTAAAAAATTTTAGTTTTCATATTTAAATTTTTAAAAAATGAATTGAATGCTTCTATTTCTAGATATTATTTCATGCTAACAAAAGTGTTTTAATTAATATAATTAACTCGATGCATTTTTAATAATATAAATATTCAACAGCACATCAATATAATTAAATAACGTATATTTTAAATCATACAAATTTGCACAATGGTATAATGTAATATAAGAGACAAATCTAGATTTTTTTTATTCGAACGATTTTTCAGGAATCGTCTGGAAATTTTAATTCGTTTGGTAAAGTACTATTTTGTAATGTCACTGTTTGTGGGCCTTCAAGTGCTATTTTTTTTATTCTAATAATTTATTTTCAGATCAATGTTCAAAGCCAAATGCTCCAAGAAACTCGATAATGACTGTCATTTATCCCGGTCCAGGTCCACTGCAAGCACTTTTTTCGTACAACCTGTAAGCATATAAGAATACATTGATATTCCTCTTCTGTTTATCTGTTATATATATATATATATATATATATATATATATATATATATATATATATATATATATATAGTTACAAATTTTTATTATTGGCAAATTTAAAAATTGTTTTACAATAGAGCCTGATAAAAAGAATTATCACAAAATAGGCTTATCCGGAAAACTATATATTACAGAAGCGAATTGTTTTGTTTATATTTTTTATTGCCAATGTCAGGGAAAATACAAGGAATAACATAATTAAAAGGCATGAAAAATCACAAAATAGACATGAGACGAAGACAGTACAGCTGAGTGCAGTACATAAACGTAAACGAGATGACTGGTGTCATTGCCCCAAATTTCTCTGGCTTGCCAATTAAATAAGGATTCAGAGCTGCCATGCAATGCAGCACAGCGGTGGAAGTGGGTTCAGTAATGTTGCAGACGTACAGTCGGGTACATTTAAGATGCCAATGATGTGCAAGTGTTCAACTAGCCTGTCGTGACATGTCAGGAGTCGAAACTCAGCCATAACTTCACGGATTGGACCATCAGGAATATTCAAAAAGTCGTCGTTCCTCCGCTTGGCTTTTATCCATTCTTGTAGTTTAGAAGTTTGAATTCTATTAAAAACTTGTTTTAGGTGTAACTTTATAGTGTGATTGGAAATCTCTATGTGTCTTGCCTGGAGAATTCCTGCGAAGAAGTCCGCCTGCTCGCTTCCATAGATGCCACAGTGTCCAGGTACCCACTGGAATACAACACGTTTCTTTCGTGATGTCAAATTTTGAAGATCTTTTGGATATGGAGAGTTTCGCAATAGGGGGGAGAGATTGAGCTTATGGCCTGAATTGAAACCTGTGAATTAGAGAACAGAGCCACTCTGTCAATTTTATCATCTCTCTTAGTTTGGGATGATGCACCATCATGGCAACTTCCATCTGTGCATGTGAATAAACGTTTCATAACGTTAAAACCAATACGTAAGACAAGCTCCAAAATTCGCATTGAATTTCGACGATAGCGTTGGCGACGAGAGAATATGCCAGAAGCTGTAGACCACTTTGCCATATGAAATACGTTTCCATGATATACGACGAGGAGGTAGGCCTACTTTCCACCCCATTGTGGAAAATATAGAAAACCGAATATATAACGTCAGTAAATTATTAAAAACATTTAAAGGAGTTAAGTGAAACAAAGCTTCATGGCAACTTCAGTCTGCGCATGTGAATAAACGTTTCATAACATTAAAACCAAAACATTTTAAGATTAATATTTTCATGATAGTTAAAAAAAAATAATAATAATCACAATTTTAACTGAGCAGAATTTACAGTAAAATTGCTCAAGTGTCAATGCAGTATTCCCAAACACAATAAAGCTTCTATAATAAAGGTCATCTACCTATCAAATTCGAAAAATCTACTAATTTATGTAGGTAACAATGCTAATTAAGTTCTTCCTTAATGAATTCGCTCATAAAAGCACTTCTTGGATAAGTAAAATGAACAAATGCTTCAAAAATGTGTTTTTCTAATCTTTTGGTAATGGTTGAGATCATCTCGTCTTTACTCATGGTTCATGTTAACTATTTTAATTTTTTTTAAATTTGTTTCGAAAATTTCATAAAAAGGAATTTTTTTGAATTTTTTTATTAAAAATTCCATGTTTTATAGTAATTTATTCAAATATAATATTTGTAGATAATTCTATGTTGTTTACTAAAATAAGAAAAATACGCTAAAAATACTAGAATTTATGAAAATTGTTTTTATAGAAATATCTTTTTATCCGAAGATGTAACTGTGTATAATTTTACTGTTAATTGAGAATTATGTCAAAATTTTTACCCTTATTATTTCAACTGACTCATTTATAGCCGCATAATATGTGTAAAGAGTGTTAGCAGAGAAAGGGGAAACCCTCACACATTGTGTATCAGCGGATTTAAAATATTAAAAACTAACTGTCGGCAAGCCATATCACTTATCGAGTCCGTTATAGGTACCTCATTGAGATGGTTTTGGCCTAGTGTACCTGTAGTGCAATCAAAGAATATATATATATATATATATATATATATATATATATATATATATATATATATATATATATATTAGCATCAATAAAAATATCATAAATTATTCCTCACTGGCTTCACTCTAAGAAAAAGTTTTAAAATTTAGTTATAAATTTTGGTTGATAAATATTTCGAATTGAATTTATATTTCAAATGTTTTGGATTTTATTTGAGGCGAAATTTAAGTAAGAAAAGTTTATAATAGAAAAACAAATTGTGCAGTATATTTTATTTGGTATGAAAGTTCTTACTATGGTACTTGAAAATTTTTGTTTTCCTATTTGTTTGACAGCAAGTCGATTTGCACGGGATTAAAATTAACTGAAATATAAAATCATGAAGCTTTTAAAGAAAATCGAATTGAAAAATTTTAAAGTTATAATTAAGTAGCATAGATTTGATCATCACTAAAAAATTTCACATGCTTAATAATTCAACTTATTTTATATAAATTTGTTATATCAACAATTTTAGTATCGAATATATTATAGATAAAATAATTTTTCATGAAAATAAGTTTCTATTATTATTCAAAATTAAAAAAAAATAGTTCGATAAAAACTAGAAGAGACTTAATCAGGATTCTTTGAATATATTTAATTAAACTATGTGTTGTATAAGAGTATATAATGATACTGATAAACAATGGCTTTTTTTGTATAGATACCAAAAAATCAATATATTATTTTTCTTACATAAGTTACTAACAACTTGATAGAATATTTTAAAGAGAAGTATCACTAAATTTCTTCACATGATAATTACATACAACTGGGACATCGTTCTTCTTAGTTACTGAAATTTTAACTATTACCATATCTTCTACAAAATAATAAAAAATGTCATTGACAAATGTAGAAAGTGCTGTAAATCATAGAAAGTAAAGCATTTTATCAATTTTTAGGGATAATATTTTTTTTAAACATGTTACATATTTGACAGTTCAAATTTTAATCAAATCTCTTAATCATATGGTATATGAAAATGTTTTCTCGTTTAGGTATTTATGACTAATGCCGATCATTATTTTCATATTACTAGTAATTACATATATATATTCCCAATGGAAAAAGTATGACTGAAATTTTGCATGTGAACTATTTTTCCAGCTCATTTTTATAGATAAATTTCAGTAATTTCTTTTGTTAACTTACATTGCTAGCAAATAAGTGTTAATTAATATATAGATTTCTACTCGAAAGCCATTGCTTCATAGTCATTTGACTTCGATCTCAAACAGCACAGAAGACCAAGACCTCTCCGATGCCGAAGGAGTATTTCCAATTGGCACAAGAGTCCAATACAAATGTAAATCACGATACTATAAGCTGTACGGATCAGAATACCAAACTTGTCAACAATCTCATACTTGGAGTGGATATCAACCCGCTTGTGTGCCAGGTATTGTTGCATTTTAATGATTTTAATTTTTATTGCACTATATCTTTCAGTAAATATTTAAACACACAGGAAAACGAGGATATCTGCAATCCTAATTTATGTCACGACTAATGTGTTTAAATATCGTGTAGGAAATAGTATTAACATTTATCACATGCAAGATATTACGAAATTCTCTCAGAGTTGTTTGACTTCTAGAAAGGCGTAATTGTAAGACACCATAAGATATGAAAGATCCTTATAGGACATATCTAGTGAGTTAAACATTACAAAATTTACAGTGGCTTTTGTGATTTAAAAGTGGAATGTGAGTGGCGATTCTCAGAATGGATTTTGACCTGTCAGATCATGAAACTAAGAGATGGAATAACTAACGCTGCTTAAAGAAATTAGGAAAAACTGCACCAAACCGATAGCCCATATATATCAGGAGTTCTAACAAGCATCCAGGACTGTTGTTTCGAAAAATACCACCTGTTCCCATTTATGATAAGCTCAACGCCGACACATTCCTATTCCCTTATTTTGAACAACAATATGCTGTGGCAATTTTACGGATAGGAACATTGTTACTTCTAAGAGCACAACGCTACTTGTCATGTTGCGATACGATGCCCACCATAGATTTCTGAAATTTGGGTAAATGGATTATACTTGCCAGCCCAAAGTCCAGACTTGAATACTAAAAAACACCTCTGGTATGAGTTAGATCGCCGAGTTATGGGGTGCAGCAATCGTCCAAAATCGGTGAAAGAACTAACTTGTCTTCTCCAAGCCGAGTGAAAGAAAATACAACTTTTCGTCATCCAAACACTTTGGAAAGTTTGTCCCGGAAGGTTAAGACTATTACCTCACATAAAGTCTATACTAACTATTGAGAATGAACAAATTGAGATTTATTTCTTTTATCACAGGTAACCAAATATTTATTGGCAGATAATGTATATTGCATCTTCAAAAAAAAGAAAGTCCTTTAAATCATATAGCTTGTGGACAAGAATTATTAATGTAACAGGAAGTTGTTAAGGATGTTTTCTGTTCTAATCCATGAAGATTCAAGTTTTATAAAAGTATCGTATAAAAATTATCGAGTCTTTTTTCTCTCTAAATCATAAAACATAAAAGTTATTAAGTTTTTATAACTTAAAGGGAATCTGAAATAAAGTCGGAAAAGAAGTAAAAGTATATTATATATTTTGAGTGTCAAACAATTGTCTCTCTAGAAACTCACGATTTTTTTTATATATTGTGTGATTAAATAATAGGAAATTTTATGACTTCGACTATTGCTGTTTCTATAATGTCTTAGTAAATGGATTTAAAAAACCTGTCTTTTGAAAGAGGGATAATCTATTTTCACTTGTAAGAAAATGTTTTTATAATATAATAATCAGCTGTTATGGAACATTTCTTGTATGTATCATTAAGAAAAAAAATCTTTATTTTCAATACAAATAATGAAGTCGCATCAACTTTAAGACTCATTAAAAGTAGAGAATTTTTAATGGATTGAGAGAGAGAGAACAATCAATATCTAATGATATTTCTGTACCAGCGGAAGACTATTAAGGCTGTTTAAGAAATGCTCATATTATCACTCAACATATTTAAATTGACAGTTCAAATTGGTACTAATGAGAGACATTTTAATGATACAAAAATACGGGATCATATTATCACGAAGCGTAATAAAAAAAAGCATGGACTGTTATATTAGTCTGGACTGAGTATAATGGTATGGAGTGTGATCTAGTGAAAAAATCCTAATCTGAAAAATAAAAGAATTCTTAAGTATTTTATTGGGATTCTTAGAATAATTTAAATCTTTCGTGAAGAGAAAAGAAAACCTAGCTACGTTTATATGTAAAAAAAATCGTTTGTTGATTTAAACTAACCATAAAGTGGATGTTTTGGCTTTCATTTTCCTTTTTCTATTGTTCTATTGTCTACATGTTAATGGCTTGAATCAATGAAAAACAGCTTCTCAAACCGATGCTTTGGTCTTTATATAAGAAATCATTAACAAAATGATCTTTGACAATGTTCTCAGAGATTTGATGGAGAACTTCTCCTTGTTTGCTGAACGTTCGAAGAATGCGATTTGAAGGTAAGCAGCAAATTCGTCGACAAGTCGAATTTACGAAGCCGTCTCAATACGATGTCGTAATTATGTGTGACGTATCTGAAATGTTATCTGACGTCATAGATATTTTAAACCAATGAGAATAGTTATAAAGTGATGTAACCACGATCTCAACTGGGATGAACGAAAAAAGCAACTATTTTATGGTAAAAAAAAAAAATACCTCATTATTTTTGTAAAAATAAGATCTGTTGAATTTTCGAAAGTAATTTCTGTTAAATAAGTTTGATTTTTATATAATTCGATTTTAATGAAACGTTAAAAATAGCTTCCTTATTCCATAGACTGTGGAAGATCAGATTCACCCAAGACTCCATTCGTTGTAAATGGGGATTCTACTGCTGTTGGACAATGGCCATGGATGGTTGGAATCGGACTCAAAACTTCTACAGGAATGACTCTAATCTGTGGCGGAGTTTTAATCAGCGAACTCTGGATATTGACTGCCGCTCATTGTGTAACAAAATCGTCATCAAACGTGCCAATTGATCCAAGAAATTTGGTGATATTTTGTGGAAAGTACTACAGGAAGTTCGATTTAGACGATGAATATGTTCAAAGAAGGCAGGTAAACACACATACTGTTACCATATTAATGCCTCAAAATTCTCAGGACGAGAAATACGATAGAGTAAAACATATTGTTTCATATTTGTTACATATAGAAATGATAAAGGATGTCTATAAAAATGCAATGATTAAAGTTAAGAGAATTCTACTTTCTTCCAAATAAATGCATATTTTATTGGTCATTTAGAAGTACTCCTAAAAGTTTAAAAAAATAAATAAAACAGTTAAAATACGTTTCTCTAATTTATTTATGTTTGTGGTATTTCTGATAGTTTTTCTTTTGATGATTATTTTTTTAAATTAATATTATCACATACGAAATTAATCATTTAATATGAAACATGAAATACCCCTCTCAATATGGTTCTTCGATTTTTCATCAAACATCGAAAATTCAATAGTACTTTATGTTTTTCTTATAATTAAAATATTTACACTAATAAGCATTTTTAGTTAAAAATGCGCCAAAAATGTTTATTAGTGTAAGAATGTTTGGCATATTTTTTGCTCTATAAAAATTCAAAAGTATTTCTCCCTTTCTGAATTCTTAAAAATATGTAAGCTGTAAACTATAAATTTATTGAACCAAAGGCATAGATGTCGGTTAATCTATGTCCATGAATCCATAATTCCAAATTCTGAGATTGGCGATTTTTTATGTATCTAGTAACCTCGTTCTTATTATGTCATACATATGGAGACCTATAAAATTATGCAGAAAATTCTATTTTGGTAACCCTATTATTTACGTCATCACGCTCGTCACGATACCTCATCTTGGCAACATTTTTTCATCGCCAAAATAATTCAGAATTTAGAATCATGGATTATACGGCACCTGGGCCGAACCAAATATAAAATGTTTTAAACTAAAATCAGTTAGGCGCGTACATTAAATTTATAACGAAATATCCTTTTAATATTTGTGTAAATACAAATATTTACAACAAATATGGAAATGAGAGGCACTGTTTCGGTAGGGTATGAGTAAAAGAGGTAAAAGGCTAATGAAACTTAATCTTTCAGGTTTCTTACGGAACCATATTTAATTGTCCCTACAATTTATGCATATCTTTAATATTTATTAATAATACATTATTTATATGAAGAAAATTATTTCCCAGATATTCTTTTATAATTAAAACCATAAAATAATTCCGCTTAGGTGAAACAGATTATTATACATGATGCATATGATTTCGCGAATTATGATGTTGATATCGCCCTCGTGAAAACGGAAGAAGCAGTAGAACTAACTACAAGAGTGCAGCCAATTTGTCTGCCAAATGAAGTCACAACGCGAGAAAATTTAAGAGATGGAAAGAAAGGAATGGCAAGTAAAAAAAATTTTCTTTGCACCTATTAACTTTCACTTTTATACTAAATATAGTTGCTTCACACACAGAGATTTATATCAGTCCATTTATGCATAGAAACTTTAACCAAAATCGGCATTATATATATATATATATATATATATATATATATATATATATATATATATATATATATATTAACATAGTTGAATCTTTTGGATTGAATTAATTCTTGAAAAGCGTTTTTTCCATTATAAATTTATGTTAAAATTTCGCTTCCTCTTTTATAAATGATTCCAACTGATTCTAATTCAGTAGAAAAAAAAATGGCGAGACAGAAAAACAACAAAGTAAATATTATACATTATTGTTATTATTATCCTTTAAAAATGAAATGGTAAGTGTAAGTTCATTGCTCACGATACTTTCACCCATTATTTTATTTAACTAGAAATAATTAATATAACTATTAAAGATTATGTATTCAAACAAATAATCACCGCGATTTTCTCAAATAAGAGTTAGATTTTCGTAAAAAAGCAGGTTGATCAATATCGAACTTTTTTTTAGATGATGGGTACCTCATTAAATATAATTAATAAATAATAAAGTGGAGCAGCGCACCCCATAATGCCATCCTTGCTGGGACACTACAACAACAATAAATAATAAAATAGGTATCTCATTAAATATATTTAACTTAACCAACAGAAATATAACCTCGGAGTGGAATACTATACATTTAATTTTACTTGGAAGATATTTGATGTGATAATATTAAAATTCTATGAATAATGAACACACACACTCTCTCTCTCACATACACACAATACATACACACAATTTTTATGGAACACAAATGGAATTCATATTATTGAATTCATTTAGAGTAAAATTCAAATACTGGTCACATTTTCCTTTATTGATTTGTTATTTTGTCGTCGTATAAGTAGTATTAAATTTTCAGATCAATGGTACATTTACATATTTAAAGTTGCATACACTAATTAAGGGCATTAATGAGGACGTTAGCAAGAAGAAAAAGTGTTTCATGAAAAAGTCACTTATAATTAACAAGCTCATGTCTTTTAAAATTACTTTTAAGACTGAAAGTCGTATATTATAACAAATTATTTTTACAAGGCATTAAAATTAAAAAAAAAATTTAATTGCCATTCTTACCTAGAATTATAATAAGGTAAAACTATGAATATTTTAACATTAACTTTCCGTACTATAACTGTAAAAAAGTGTTTAAAATAAAAGCGTGCTTGAACTACGAAAGATACGTAATTTACTGATGTGTAAATTTTTCATTTTTATTTCCCATTCAAGCTCATACTTTCAGGATCATTTGGTCGAAGTCTCACTCAAGTTGATTAATTTGAAGTTGATTAGTTTATTTTCTAGCAATTCTGAGTTTCTAGTATAAATAAGCAAGATGATTTTTAACTAGTTTAAAAAATGTATGTGTTATCAATAATGTTTTTCATTTAATTCACTCTAAATTATTAATGAGGCTTTCAATGAGGAATTACTGATTGTTCTTGAAATGAACAAAATAGCATTTTTTCAATTTAAATCCTGTATCCATGAAACTGGAAATGTTGCAGACATCAAGAAAAAATTCTTCTTCTTCTCTATACTCTGTTAGTTCTAAATGAATAAAGTCAAGAACAACACGTTGAATTCTTAAAAAATTATAAGAAAAAGCTGGCATTACAGATTTATTATTACAAAACTCGCGTCACAGAACACTGAAGGAAACTCGGAATTTCTCATTTATCATGTTTGTTTTATTCAGTAATGAATTCTTCTGGTCTAATTAAGTTATTGTGTATGAGAGAGAGAGAGACCAGGGCATTGAAATAGTTGAACGACGTGTTTTTATTGTTTGCCTTTATTTCACTTTTTAATGCTTCTTCTAATTTGAGAGGATGCCATTTTTACAGCAGTAAAGTGTCATAGAAATTTCTGTTTTTGTTAAATTCTTGATCAAATTTTATGGCAATATTCTTGTTTTCACAAAATCATCAATTTCAACACTTGTAGGCTCTAGGGTAAGGCTGTTGACCACAAGCGTACTTCTTTAAACACCCTACAAACTGATGTAAGATTGATTTTTAGAGACCACACTATACTGTGAATAACTGCTTATTCCAAATAATTATCTAGTGCATTTTTGTTGAATGGACATAAGCGTTGATAAAAAAACAAATTGATCTCCTATAGCTTCTCGAAAAAGATGTATGTAGGGTTAGAGAATTATTCTTACAGCCTTTTGTTATCATTGTACGAGAAGAAGAGGTGTGAAACAGTGTACTTTAGTATAAAACAATCTTTTCTCATGAGGATACCAATGCCACCAAAAGTTAGATTTTTATGGTATTTGAAATATGATAGCGTTTACCAGGAAGAAAGGAAAGCTCGTTGAATTAACTTTTTTATGCAGAAAACCAATTCACCACAAAATAGAATGCTTCGTCAACCTTAATCTGTCTTAGAATGATATTCACAGCTTGAAGATAAGCAAATTCTCCTGCGAAACTGCATGAGGATAACATACTATAACGGCTCTCTCATTGCAATTTTTCATTTAAACGATTATATATAATCATTTTAAGTGCATTCCATGCGGCTAGTTATTTACTTATTATATCTCTCGACCAATTTTTTGATGCCCTTCCACCAAAAATCGCTTGGTCTGGTATCAAAGAAGTTGTTGAGCCAGTTTTTAAGGACCACTTTGTTATCGAAGGTAAAGCCCTTCATATGGTTTGACAAGGAGCGGAAAAGATGGTAATCGGTTGGTGCAAGGTCCGGAAAATACGGTGGATGCTGAAGGACCTCTCATTCGAACTCTTGGAGTGCGGATTTGACAACGTGTGCAACATGGGGTCTGGCGTTGTCGTGAAGAAGTGTGATATGACCATGTCGATCAGGTCTTTTCAGTCGAATAGCCTCATTCATGCGGTGTAGCTGGGCAATTAAGAGCTCCTTGTTCACTGCGGCATTCTTTTCGAGCATTTCCCAGTGCACCAAGAAGCCCTTAAAAACTGGCTCAACCTCTTTGACACCAAACCAGGTGATTTTTGGCAGAACAGCATCAACAAATTGGTCGAGAGGGGGGATGAGGTTGCAAACAGCAACGGGCGAATATTTACCATCAGCTTTAAAAATAATAAATATTTCTATTCATTGCAAATAATGTCTGCTACTTTTAGTCACTTTAGAATCAGAAAAAGGGCATTTACTCACAAATAATCGTAATATTTTCTTCCTAAACGTTGCAGGTGATAGGATGGGGATTGACGGAGAATGGAACTTACTCCGATTCTCTTCGGGAGACGGTACTTCCAGTCGTTAGCCATGACAAGTGCGAAGAAGCATACAGAGAGGGTCTTCGAAGAGTGACAATTACAGTCAGCATGTTTTGCGCTGGCCATGAAACTGGAGTTTTCGATATATGCAATGGCGATAGTGGTGGTCCATTTATGTTTTCCATGGGCCCATCAAGCGATTCCCGGTGGTATTTGGAAGGACTTGTCAGTTGGGGAAGTAATACTGGATGTGCAAAAGCAAAACGGTACTCAGGGTTTACTAAAGTTTCTGCATTTATACCTTGGATTAATATGTTTATATAAAAGTTATTCCTTCAAAAAATAAAATAATAAAGCACAAAATCATATTTTTTTAAAAAATGTAAGATTTGGAGCAATTTAATAATTATTAGGAACTTCCATTAAGGCACAAGTGTATTTGGATAATATCAATCTTAAGTAAAAATCTTTTGTCTATGCGTTTCTTTACATTCATGATAGTGTAATTGAATCTATTACAGATCGTGCTTTAGTTTCCAACAACAAACTTTTACCAACAAAGCAATTTTTCTGTTGCATCTAAAGAATTTTGGCAGTTAAAGGAATTGTTACGATTTCTCAAAATACATTATTGTGTATGAATTAGTTTATTGGATTTATTTACAAGCTGTATCAATTGATTGAAAAATACATTTGTTATAATCTATGACAGCTAATTATATAGGGAAGGAAGGATAAAAAAAATATATAATAAGACATCATTTTTGATTTATTGATAACAATGAAACATAAAAAAAAAAAAAAACTAATATTATTGAAATAATTCCATGACATATTAAAAATTTTTTCAGCTTTCAATAAAGTAAAATTCGGCTTCCGAGATCAATATAATAAATAAAATTACTATGTATGTTTTATTAAAATGTGGTGTATTGTTTTTCACTGAATATTAATCTTCACCCCGACATAATTGAGTCCATGTAATGGTGTTTGGGCACAGGTGTCGTATAATCCAGGATGCCCAATTCTGAGATTGGCGATTGTTTGGCGGATTTTCTTATGCATCTGGCAACCTCATGTTTATTACGTCATACATATGGAGACCTATTAGAATTATGCAGAGAATTCTATTTTGGTAACCCTAGTATTTACGTCATCGCGCACGTCACGATACGTCATCTTGGCAATATTTCATCACCAAAAAATTTCAGAATTTAGATTCATGTATTATACGGCACCTGAGCCTCCATAAAATACTTTGCTTAAGCAATATTGAATACATAACTTAGTATCACAAATATATTTCAACTAATTGTTGAGGTGTTTCATCCTACTTATTGTAAACTCACATTTCATAGGGATTTTCAATGATATTAAATATGTGTTTGTAGACAATTACGAAATAAAAAAATCTTATATAGTGAAAGAGAGGGTTACAAGAATTTTGTTTACCTATCTATGCTTTGCTACCATAAAAAGGTTAATAATTTTTGGTAATTTATTCTTTTGTAGAGTTTGCCATTCTCAATTATCAAAGCTTAATTGCATTTCATATTTCAATAAATCACCATTCACAAAAAAGCACAATGTTTGTCAATATAAGAAAATTGAACATAATTTCAAACTTGGTATTCCTCTTATGTTATAGCAGTTACTAATGTTCAGGTCAAGTATCGAAATCATTTTCATGTTTGAAATGCGGTTTTGATGCTTGACCTGAAACTGAAAATTTGCTATGAAATCACCTGTTAAAAAAAATGAAGTATATTGTATTATTCTGCAAAAGTCGCTGAATAAATATTTACACAGAAACTTCTTAATTTGAATATTTCATATAACGTTAGAATAAACTGCATAAAAATAAGAAAGTGTACAAAAAAAAAAATCATTAAAAGACTTAGTTCCCTTTTCGTAATTCTAAATCCAGACTCCTCAACTCCTGCTCCAAAACTATCTGGAGTTGAAAAGTAATGTAAAATAGATATTATTTTTTACTGCTTCATTCTCTGCAATTAGTAACTTTAATATCATAAACGATTCATGAGCAATGAATTCCTTTACTTGTTTATATGAAGTCATTTGAATTGGTTTTTCTAAATCAAATTATGCTGTTATTTATAACCGTTGAACAAGCCAAATTCACTATGGCATTGGCAATGCAAATTTAAGTCAGTAGGGTATGTCTTTCATTTAACTAGCGCACCACGAACGTGAAAGTACGACTTTGTTCTAAACTCCTTCGATAGATGGCATCACCAGAGAATCTACTCCCTCAATTTTGAGTGATTTGGAGGGAAAGGAAATTTTCTCCCACTACACCCATGGTAACTGCTCAACGACCAACCATAGGTCTTTCTATTCTATAGATTTAACAAACGCGTACATCGCATGTACTCGGTGGGTCTTTGGGAATCGAACCCAACCATCCGGGTATAAGGAAGATACTCTAACCACAGTTTTAGTGGTTAGGGTATCGGCCCCTATATCAAATCCTAAACTTTAAATACTATCGTCTTTAATACAAAAAGACAAAACGCCCTCTTTGTTATGGACGTACACAATCCTTAACAAAATTCAATTCATTTATAAGATGCGCACAATTCAAAATTGTGAGAATGTCTCTGGAACTGGTAGAAATTAATAGTGATGGAACTAATTTTTTAACGCAGCAAGAATCTTATTATACCAAGATTCTTGCAGTACTTTTGAAAGTAAACCCAACTGTTCGATATATCGGTGTTAAACAAACTAGAAATATTATATTTTTGTTAGAGATGAAAAATTATCAAAATAAAAGAAAAAAATAATGCATGTTCACATTTAATTGGTTATAGTTGGTGTGATTTAGAAACATTTAAATTTATCATAATGTAATGATAAAAGTAGAGATACAAAAATTGCAATATAATTTAAAGGTTTTTACCTATTTATTTAAATGAAAATTTAATTGCTATTTTAATATGTTGGGATTTTTTTAGATCTGTATAATAATGAGTATCCAATTCTCCTTATAAAATTGAGTCAGAATAAAGTATCCCCATCTACTACTCATTTTTCTTTATTTAAGGAATTATCATTGTATAGGCAAAACTAACAATTTGCAGAATGAGTAACTTGGGAAATTAATATTATTTAGCAATTAGAAGCAAATTACTGTTGTCTGAAACATATATATATATATATATATATTTAAATGAATCATAAATTAGCCACAAATATTAATTCAAAAACAGTAAATTCAGAATAAATTTGCAATAAATGATTTGATGAAAGAGTTTTTCTTTTCTTAACTACTATAATATATTTTAGGCACTATTCTTATTCACACTAAATATTTGAAATTGTTAGTTATTGTTTGCATAAGCAAATGAGAATTTCAATTTATGCTTTACATATTTTTTCTTTCTAGAAGAAATTCATTTTTAGTTTTATTTCCACATTAGGTTCTGTACGTTTTTTAATAACACTGCACATAATAACTTTATTAAAAAGAGACGTTTTCAATTTAATTAACTTTTGAGAATAATTTGCAAAGATACCTTATGTAATAAAAATGAGAAGATTTATTGTAAATTTGGTTAAATTATCTTTATGCCTACAAGTTTTATCAATAAAATTACTTATATACTCACAAAGAGAAGGATTTTTAATTATTAAAATAACTCTAATTGGAGTATGTAAATTATGCTTGAAAACAAGTATGTTTTTATTCAGTGATTAAAATGTTGTATTTTAAATGCTGATAAGCACATCTTTAAATGAAATAAATAAAATGAGAAAAAAATTAGACTATATCAGTTATTTAACTTATTAAAAAATTTATGTACACTAAATTCATTTGAAATAATATTTAGCACTGATTGAACAATTTGTTAAAGGAGAAAAATTACACAATGGACTCTAAATCAGAAGTAGAAATTGGGAAAAAAGATTATTAAAATTAGAATGTTTTAATTTAATTTGTTTTTTGCTGAATGGTTATTTTTGATATATGAGGGCTAATTAAACGGGAAAGTGAATTCCGAATCACCAAATATCCAAGTGGGATTGAGCCTACAAATTGTTGAACCAAAGATTAAAGAAATAGTTTTTTGGCTGCCAGCAGTCCTGAAAACTATAATGCAAAAATAGCAGCATTAATCCAAAAGATAACTTCTATTTAATTTATTTGAGTGGTAATATCTTTTAGAATATAATTTAATTAAAAAAAAATTCAAACAAAGCAAAAAACATTTTTTCAATAGTTATTGATGCTTGTCTAAATGTAACCAAAAATTTTACAGTTAAATTAGAGAATATTCGAATTCTAAACTTTCTTAAATGAAATTTAAAAAATAATTTAATAAATTCAGGAGATCATTAAAGTGATAAATTTTAATGTAAATATACTTAACATATAATTCAAAAAACAAAAATTTTAAAAATAGCCAAAAAATTTTCAATTTAATATAAATGTAATTTAAAAATAGAAATGATTTTATTTGGTTTTTACTTCATTCTATCAAATTAAATAAGCATTTAAAACGAAATTTAAAATACCCTCTTCCCCAAAAAAATAAACAGTGCTAATACAAGCAAGTATAATTTGAAATTTTTAATGAAATGCAGACATACTGAAGTCTACTACATAAAAATATGTAATTAAATTACTAAATAAAAATTTTGAAATTATCTACTGAAACTTATTTTTTTAGAAATAAGATTATAATATTAAAAAAAATTTTTTTATAATGATAATTAACATGTAAAAATGATACTAATTTTTTTGTGAATACAATACTTTACAAAATATATTAATTTAAAGACAGTCATTAATAATTTAATTAACATTTTAAGGTATATTGGGAGGGAAAGTCACAAAACAACATTTTCTAAAGAAATAAACAAAAAATTATAATATTAGCATAAAGGCAGAATAATGATCAAGAATTACTAATTAAACAAGTAAATTTGACATTTTTAAAACCCACGCATAAAAAATGCAATCCAATTTAAGTATGATACTTTTAAAATATTTGACTTTGATTTGTTTATTGCCCTATAGCTACGTTCTTGATCGTGAGGTGGACACATAGTTTATAGTGATATATATTGGGACTAACAATACATTTTAAAAATGAAAATAAATTTTTATGAGTAGTACAATTTAATATAATGTAAATGCAGAAAAAATATTCTGTAAAAAATCGTTTTTAAAAATTCAAATTGGTAAATGTTTTGGTACAAAATATACACATTTTAATCAAAAACAAATAAATATATGTTTATTTAATAAAAATGCCTTGTATGCTTTGATGAAATAAGAGCTGAGACTTTTTAACAATTTTACAATGTAAATTAATAGAATTTTATTAATTATTTCTCTTTTCTAAACTTCTTTGTTTTCATTTTCTTTTGAAAGTTTTTAGCGTTTTTGTTTTGTTTTGATATATTTCCTTGTGATTGTGTTTTAAATTTTTGCTTATTTTTTGAGAGATCAATTTCAGGTTTATGTTCTGGTGGACTTCCTTGGATTTCAGGTTCAATATTCTCCACTTTCCATCCACCAGGCAGATTGTTTTCTTGACTGCTATTTACACCATTGATTCTACTTTCTCCTGTATCAGTGTCATCTTCTTTCTTGATACCTGAATCATAAATATTTAGATTTTAGTAAGATTTAAACCTCCATTTTTCATATAAACGAAAATATTAAGTAATGAAATATAAGTTATAAATCACAGTAATATTATGGGCATAAAATATTTCAGAACAGCAAATTTTATAGTTTAGAAAAACCATAAGAATTGTTACAATTCTAATCAAAAACAAAAATCTCATTAATGTACAGAAATATCAAAAATATTAAATAAATAATATTGTAAATTTAAGCTAATAATTCTAATTATTTAAGGATAGATCAAATACTATTGGTTTTTGAAATTTTCAGGTCAATATTTTAAAAGAATCTTAAAATTTAATCTTGAAATTAGTTTTGAAACTATCTTGTGATGTTAAATGATTTACAAAATATAATTTTGAGAATAAAAATTTAATTATTAAAGGTATTATCATGAAGCATTGTATATTTAAAACTACATATTTTTTGATGTAATAATCTTTGAATTTTTTTTTAAACTTCACTCTTCAAAAATTATTTTATAATTCCCCTAACGTAATTATAATCCTTAATAATTTATTTTTCATTTGCGACAAATTTCTGTCAATGCCAAAAATTGTTTGTACAATATTTGAATACAATTTTATTTTGGTATTTATGACTACTTATATAAAAAGTAATGAAAATGTACAAGAAAAATATTTTGTGATAGTAAGAGTTACAAATATTGATATATTTATGCTAAAAAAAGTATAGCTATTTTGTAATGTAATAGTATATTTTTAAAAATAAAAATGCATGCATATAAGGATTAATAAAATACCTAAATAATTTTCCTATTTTTCATACTTTTTTTTATAAAATTATAAATTAAACAACTCTTTTTTCTTATTTAATTTTAATAAATTTATTTACTAAATACTAAATTTTTATTCACTTATATTTCATAAAGTAAGAACAAAAAGAAACACCAGTTTTCAATATTATTATTGTATTAATAACATAGCAACCAGTCTCATGCTTAACGTAAAAAAGTATGACTAAAATAACAAAAAAATTTACTTGAACAAGTGAGTTATCTTGATACCTGCATTTGCATGTTGGTTGATTTTATTTAATTGAACTAAGCAAATTACCCTCATAATTTCCAGTTACTTTTAAATTTATCATTTAAGTTGTATCTTATTAGAATGTAAAATATTTATATAGAAATATTTCATCTATTTTTCTTTCTTGCTCTTTCTCTACACAAAGAACTCTAAAATATATTAATATGCAAATAAGTCTTTCTCTCATCTATGGTTGAAGATTCTTTTAAAATACATCTATAATAAATATAACTGGAAAATTTTTGTGATACATATTTTGTTTTTATAAATAGCTGGAAATAATTAGGAAGTATTTATTTAATGATTTAATAGTAAATTGGTTGCTAATGCAAAAAATATGTAAATATTATAGCAAATTTAAATTTTGCTTCTGAACTTAAATTTATGCTATATAAACATTTAAAATGTAAAAAGCTTTAAAGATGATGGTTTACATAAAAAAAAATTTATTGATAGAATTTCAAATATGTTAGAGAATTCCACATGAAGACTAGTGATATAGTAGAATATAAATTATAATTAATGATCAATATATCAATTAAGTTATTATTGATACTTGATAAATATCAATAATAATAAAACTAATAATGTCAATAATAAAACTCGCAGGTTTTGTACGATGATAAGTGGCCATCTCCCACTCATGTTATATCAATGGTTAACTTTGGTAAAACGTTAACAAATACAGTCTCAGAAAAATAACCAGTTTTCTGTTATGGTAAATGCTGACTTATCTCATTTCTACAGTTAATCTCTCTTTAAAAGGTACATAATGACCTTTTAAAGAGAGGTCATTATGAGCCAACAAATAAAATAAGAGAAAAAGCATCTGATAAAAGAAAATTTCCAATAAAATCTGAGGAGCATTGACAAAAACAATTTTAATTACAGTATTGTATTTTAGAATTGTAACATAGCATATTTAAAAACACTGTATAACAAAGTACTTAAAAAAATATCAGTATTTGCACTTATTTCTTGCATGTTCATGCATGCATTTAGGCAAAGCATTACTGAAAAGTGATGTTAATTTTAATGCGTCAACAACTAAATTCTTCAAAACAGCATAGAAATAAAATTTCAGCATATAACGGTTTATCATGTTATAAAAGAAAATTAGGTAACAATGTTGAATGCAGAATTCTATCCCTTTTCCTGTTTTGTTGTCTAATTTAAGCTAGAAAATAATCTAGACAGTGAAATCTTATAAAATAGTGTACACTTGCCATTTTGTGCTTCATGTTTTGCAGCTTCAGTGCTTTGTGTTCCCAAAATATTCATTAAAAAAATACAATTGTGTCTGCACTCTCATCCGAGAAAGAAGCATTGTTTAATGTTGATGTGCCAGAGTGAAGGATCCCTGTATGTCAAACAAAGATAACATAACCACGGCGTGGTGTGTGATTGGTTTCTGGTGAAAGTTGACCAATGAAAGTATGGTGAGGTTTGCTCACATCAAAAGGAATGAAGGGTTTGTCGACATGACAAAAGAAGACAACAGTTCTCTTTTCGATTGCTGCTTGGACCTACTGACCAATAAAGACCCCCTTGAGGTAACAAAGCCAGTAAGTGACGAAGAAAACAAAGAGAAACAAAAAGAAGAAACTGAAAAGCTTATCTGCAACATGGTAAGAGTGGTGCAACAATTTGCACAAGACATTGACAATAATATGGTTCTAGCTGTTTAGTTTAGCAATCCTGTTGATGGGATTATGTTCTAGTATAAAGGAATTTTGAAGAGGGGGGTAAGAAGACAACAGCTACTCATTACCATGTTTTTCTTCAAGGTAAAGCCTCTGGCTCTACCATCAGTACCTCCAGCAGAAGTCTCTCCAAGTGAGCCCAAAGCTTCTATGAGTCAAGTGAGAGCCTCTCCTCTGCCACCAACACAAGACTCTTCACCCCTCTCAGAAAGCATTGTTGATTAATGTTTATTACTGTACAAGGTTTTGTAATTAAACTTATTAATTAGCACTGACAAGTTTAAGAAAATGCATAGAATTGTTGTTTTAAATGTCAAAGTATAAAAACTGCTTACACATTTAAAATATTCATGTACGTGCATACACGAAAATTTCTAGGAGCAAATCCTACTTTGCAGTTTTTCAGCTTTCAAGGAAAGTTTTGGTTCCCATTTACCGTGAAAAACGAAGGATCACTGTATTTAAACTCAGAGTTGTGAATATTTAATGCAAAAAAGTAATCTTAATGGTAGAATAAATTATCATAAATTAATTTTTAAGGTTTGAAGTAGATAATTGTAATTTATAAATATTTCAAACAGCTGAAAAATATGTATAACACGAATACAAATACAAATAATAAAAAAATTGTTAAAAAACAAAGAGAATGAATGAAATGAATAGATATAAATAAAAAGAACTAAAATAAAACAAAAATCTCTGGAAAATATGTCACATTAATAGATGAAATGGACACACAAATATATATTTAAAAAAAGTTACTTTTAATATCTACATTCTTCTTTTTCTTCTTTTGTTTATTAGTGGTTTTGTTGTTAAGCTGTTCATTTACAGTATTTTTCCCTTCTATATTTTCTGTTGAAGTTACATTCTTGTTTTTAGCTAAAATAATAAAACAAATTCAGTAATTATAAAAAAGAGAAAGAGACACTATTTCAATTAAGCAAATTTATGTCACAATCACATGACATGGAATTCTCCCCATGTAAACTAAAAACAAATCATTGATAATTAAAGAAAATATTTTCTTGTGTACATTTATATCCCCATTTATAAATTTGATGCAGTTCACATAAACTATAATACAGTTTTTTAAGCAATATAACTTCTTATGAATAAATAAGGGTTTATGGGTTACTTTTGTTGAAATAAATGGAAAAGCGTAAAAATCAATCAAAAATTACTTTCTCCATAGAAATAGAAAAATTCATTTCCCCACCACAGACAAACATTTATAAATGCACCCAACAATCTAAATATCACTAGACAAGAAAACTTTATGTAAGGAATGAGATAAAAAGCTTATCATTTTATAATACAATAATTAATGTAAAATACAACTTTAAAAATTTGTAACTATTTGTAATAAGCTCACATTGCAAATATATATTCTTAAGGCTAGTGTGTGTAATTTATTGCTCTACAAATATTTTCACAATAATAGGATTTACATGTATATTGTAATGAAAACAAAACAATAGACACTGGCAATTATCTTGAGCAATGAAATGTTTCTTTTATATTTAATGATTGAATCACACTTATATGTTGTCTAGACAATAATAAAAATTTAAAGTAAAGTTCTGCTATATTAATATTAAAGTACCCATTGCAGTTATATTAAGTATTTCCAATCTTTTAAACAAATTAGGAAATTTTCTAAAACTTAATACACGATTTACATTTCTTATGATTAATTTTTTTTATTCTTATAACAATACATAAAAATTCATAAAATGTAGTATTCAACTAGTAAAAATGAAAATTATTAAGATTTGATAACACCAAATTATGTGTGAAATTAGGAAGAATATTGCTTTACTCTCATTAGCAATTCCTTAAAGAAATTTGAGCCTTGTTCATAAGATTGATTTATAGGCCTGAATAAATATTCAAATTGCCATATTGAACTTAAGTTTTCCTTCCAATACTAATAATGAAATTATTTGTAACCATACAGAACAATTTATAATTTTTAGACTGACTTATAAAAATTCAGCTTAAGAACTTTTTAGAGACACTGTTTTTTTTTTTTTTTTTAAAAATAGATATTGATTTTATTTAATTTATCGATTAAAACTAAAAACCTGTGGTACAACACTAAAAGTGGGCCAAGTTTTACAGGGCCCAAATCTGTTTTCTTGATTGAGAGACCTAAGGTGCAAAAAAAGGTTCCATTAAGTGGACAACCTAATGTGAAACCTTCAGTGTTTATTTCCAAGAATTCTTGGTACTTAGTTCATTGACCCACTGAAAGGAGGAAAGGCTAAGTCAACCATACCCAATCTGAAGTTAGAACCTCAGATTTATGTCTTGGGAGTGTGAAGTGCAACCCCTAATCCTTTTCTCTTTTGATTACTGTTTCTAATATTACTCAAAATTGAAATATTAATCCAAAAGATTATATATGAGAGTACTTGATTAAAACAACACTAGGCCCAACTAATAAAGAACTTAATTTAGAAAGTTAAAAAAAATTTTATAATTATATATTTATTTTTAAACTGTTAATATATAATAACACATCTTTGAATAATATAATTTTGATGAAATAAAAACAGCCAGCAATAATTTTTGTTTCCCAATGAGATCCAATGGAATCTTATTTTCATCATTAAAAACTGCTCAGTTAAATCTAATCATTACAAGATTTTTTAGCCATGACCATATTTATCCTAAATAATAATAGACTTGTGTGAAACGTCAATAAAAATACAAACTCAATTTGATACAGTTGTAAAATTGTATTTTTCAAAAGGGAAATCTTCCAGGTCCAAGCCATTCTTGAACACTGGAAGATAGGTAGTGTATTTATACTTTCTGCATGTTCAATTGGTATAGTGGATGTTAATTTTTTTTCAAGATGATTTTGGAGTTTCAGGATTTTTTTTTATTTGTGACATGCTGTGGTATCGCATATTTCTTTAAACTCAGCTCTGAATTGCTTGCAACATGTTATTACAGCAGCATGCTTCCCTGTACCTAGTCACATTTGGGCCCTATCAGTTAGATGGTAGTGACCAGATGGGAGTCTTAATAATTTAGAAGCAGGGACCAAGCAGAAGAGCCCCAATACTGGACTTACCACATCTCAAGACATATCATTTCACTTAGAGGACATTGCAACTGCAACTTACATAACATATTCCAGCCACCTTTGGTGAACACAACATATCTTTGGTTAAGTTGGAATTTAAACTCATTACCTTCAGATTATGAGAATTTCATTTTTATGAAACAGGCCATTGCTGGCTTTGCTTTAACACATGCAAACAATCCACTATCAATGAAAACACCACCAAAAAAGCAACATATGAAAGATATTCAAAATATATGCATGTATATTAACTGTATGTAAATGTCAGTTGAAAATAATATAGTTTTTCATGATGATGTCAAAATAAAGCAATGTATAAATCAAAAATCCTAAAAAGATGTGACACCATATAACATCTAGGTTCACCATTGATCCCGTAATTTAATAAGACACTTTTTCTAAGATATCGTTTCGAAGGTAGGTAAAATTGTGATCATTAAAATTAACAAACATGTTATAACCACAGCTGAACTAATAATACATATATTTATAATGACACTCTTTTATTTGCTTTAAGGTTGGTGATACATTTATGATTCTTTAGGGTCATATGGTAAATGACAGTCTCTTCTGCTGTTAGTGATAAATTATGTATGTGGTTTCAAACTATATTCTAACAGATCATCAACCAATCCAAAACTGTGATATACATAATCCTGGCAGACATTTGCCTCAATACACAGATCATACGAATGACTTTTTTTCTTTAAAAGACATTCAAATATAGCTTCTATATGAAAAATTTCCAGTGCATTCATGCTTTGCCTAAATGCACTGAAAAGTTAAGTATTTACTTATCAAAGAAAATCCTGTCATGAAATGCCAAAAGCATAACGTAAGGATTTTCAAAAATAAATTTCAGGAGTTTTCTGGGAGTGAAACAAAATTTTTCCATTAGATATAGAGCAATCACTCTTTGAATTAAAAGTATTTCACCAATTCTTTTAGCCAATTATATCTAATTGCATACACATAATACTTTTCAATTGTAATTAGATTTAAAATTAAGGATGATTACAAAAGCATAAAATAGAGATAGACTATGTTTGTTGCTCAACGGTTAATTTTTGTTTACGAGGGCTAATTACACCGGGACCTACGGTTTAAAGTGGATAAAATAGAGAGAGTCTACAGCTACAACACAAATAATTTCATTTAAGTATATTCAAATTTTTTCAACATTAATTACTTAAATACTGCAAACAATGGATATTTTTTAAAATCTTTAGATTTGTTTATGCAGGTCCTTTTGATTAATTTATTGTGAACTTCAACGATGAATAAAATAAGAACATTAAAAAGAAAAATGAGATGATGAAAATATAATTAATATTTTTTTATTACTTTACATAATAGATTATTATAAAAATTATTAATAATTAATGCAATAATAATTACGAACAAAATGTTTCGATTTGAACGAATCTTTTTTTTTCTCCTATCATCTTTCACAAACATTTAGGTGCTCAAATCATTATATACATATATATATATATACATATATATATATATACATATATATAGCCCAAACTAATATTTTTAATCGTTTTCAAAAGTCTTATAATTAAGCCTACACCTATTAACTTTGTAATTAATGTTAATTTATTAGTTTTCTTTAACAATATGCATGACAGATATCACAAGCTCTTGGATTTCTTTTAACATTGCTCTGATTTTTCTATGAATAATAATCAATCTATTTCTCAGTTTTTGTTAAAGAAAACTGTAAGAATAGAACTTAGTTTTGATACCTAAGCAAAGGTATCAAGTACATCTCCATTAATTATTACATCACCATCACTTCTTATGTTTTGTCTGTGATATAAATGAAATGAATCACAATTTTAAATTTTCCACCAGTTAACCTGTGTTCAACAAAAGATTGAGTATGAAAGAGTGGTAAGAGTAAAACACATAAGTGACAAGAATTTTGTCAATTTTATAATAAATAAAAAAAAAATAAAAAAAAATAAAACATGCTTTATATTTAATAGTATTAAAAAAAATCCTTTCTACAATTTTGAAAGCAGGCAAACTTTTCCTTATTTTGAATTATAAAACGATTTATTTTCTTATGAAACAAATCAAGTTTTTCCTCTTACAATTGCCTAAATGAAATATTTGATTTTTCAGGATATTGTAATAGACAATGTTTTATAATTTTTTTTTAATTACTATTTTTTAGACCTATCATATCAATGTGTGAAATATTTAAGAAAATTTTCATATGGAAAGAAACAATTCTGTTACATTTTTTAACTACTAAATGCATGCTTTAGTAAACAACCCTCAAAAAAGCTTATGTAAACTGAAATCAGTTTTTCATTTCAGTCATAAATTAATGCATCAAAAACAATGAGTAAAACGAAACTACTAAGAGCTAAAACAATTTAAAATTAATAAAAATATAACATTTAAAGATATAAATAAGAAAAATAAACACAGCAAAAGCACTTCATGTATTTGCTTAAAACAGCACACTTTCGACATATTTAAAAAAATCATAAAATACTCAGAATATTACTGAGTTTATTTCTTACACCAAAATATTTTCTGAAATGAAGAAAAAATATTCACATAATTTTTAAAATACCCTTCAATAATTTGCTTTTGTAAAATTGAAGTTATCTGAAATTTTTTTTAAACTATTTTTCTTTCAGAAAGAATAATTAAAAAATGGATTAAAAAATTGAAATTCATAAAAAATAGAATTTTATCAATATGAGAAAGAAATATTGCTTATAAAATCATAATTCTAATTAAATTACAGCAATATTATAACTATATAATAAATATAGTTGTTATAACATTTTGCATTTTCCATTATTATATAAACTTCATTACATAAAACTCTCAAATTATAATCATGAATCAACTGTAATTCCTTTAAATAAGTTTCAACATGAAATGTAAAATTTAATTTCTATTTAAAAAGTCATTAAGTAATGTTTCCATGAAAATGAAACTACATGAACAGCAATTTCACAGATGTGAATAAATTGCATTTCTAAATGTCATGGTCAATAATACACTCTTAAAAGGATTTATTTACTTCAAATGATTTTAACTAAGCTAAATAAGTCGTGTAATAGTTATCATACATTGATTCAAACTAAATTATAACTGGATGGAAATGGATTTTAGAATAATTCATTTTTTAATTTTAGAATATTTTCACTAATAAGTATTTTATAAGGAAATATATCAGACAATATAAATTTCTTTCTTCTGACCTACAGCTTTGTATAAAGCACATCTTGCAATCATAAACTGAACAAGTTCAAGTAGTTACAGAGAAAAATTAGTATATTTTAAAATTAATTCAGCAATATATTGAATTTGTATGATTTTACCACATAGTTAAGAGACCTTAATGCTTAACAAAAGTCCATGGACTATTTTGACCAGGAAACCCAAGATGCATCATTGCAAAAAGAATGTCAAAACTAATTAACAAATATGCACCTTAGGTTTTCAGGACAAAATATGTTTATATTATATTTTTATACTTTTTTATATCAGGTGGCAGCAATTTCTTTTACCTTCTTTTTGGTCCAATTTAATTAAAAATTCAAATAGTAAAAAATTAATACATTTTTTACATTTTGAAATTAATACACTTTTTTAAATAGAAGATTAATGTCTAAAGTAGGAACTATAAAATGTTCCAAGAGCTAACTACTATTTTCCAGTAGTAAACTTACCTTGATGACATGTCCCTAATATATATATATATAAACAGCCTTTTGTTAAGCAGTCTCTTAACTATGTGGTAAAAGTAAAATCATATAATATATATATATATATATAAATCAAATTTATTAACAGCCTTTCATTTTATGAAATATTTGATAGGATAAATCTTTAATTAGTATAAAAAATTTAAATAATTACTTTGACCAGGAATAATATTTGAAAACTTTTTCAATTTGCACACAAAGAAACCATCCATATTATGAGTATGAGGATAAAATCTTCGAGCTAATTTTAATGATGGATGAAATCTGTAATCTCTGTACCTAAAAAATTAACGTTGATATTGTAATGTATTTACACTACAAGATTATATTATAATTTTATTTCAACAATTGTACGAGAAAAATCTAAAATAACATTAAGAAATTACAATTATAAATATGACACTTACTTAGCTAAGCCCTCTTTTCCAAAATCTAAACCACTTGGCACGATTTTCACACTTCTCTTTTTCAAAACATAATCAATAACACATTCATTTTCTTCTGGCTAATAAAATAAATAACTGTCAGTAAATAAATCTTTAATCATGCAAAAGTATACCTTAGATGTATATTGTATATATTATTATTATTATCATCATTTATAAACATTCTTAAGAAACAAACTCCACAAGTTTCAAATTTCCAGGAGCTAAGTTTAGTTATTGGATTTTATGTTGCAAAGTGCGAAATAGCAAGCTGCACCAAGGAAAATTATAAGAATATCTATATTTTTAAACTAAGCAAAATAATTAAAAAGTAGTTGAAAATATATTAGCTATTTTGTGCATAAAATTAATATATATAAATCAAAAAACGAGTTCACAAATTTGCAAATAATTATAAAATCATAAAAAATTAAAATATATTTCATGTAATCTAAAATTAAATAAAAACTTATACTTCCGATCAATCTGTTTAAAATTATGACACGAGCTTAAAATGATAAACTGAATATGGTTCATCACATGTTTTACTTGATGAATTTAGATTACTTAAAAAAAATGTTTGTGTGTGAAATAGGTGTCCAATATGATGGTGAGTTAATTCAATACCTGCACTTTGTAGAAGAAAAATCGACGATGAAATGGTACAGAAATACAGTACAGTTTGTTGTTGACCTACAGAGTCAATAATTCTTATCAAAGGAGTTTTAAGGAACCACATTTAATTTTTACATGTTTCAGCCTTGCTTGACACAGTTTTGAAAAGACATTGTTAAATAAAACTTACATCAACATAGGATTTTTTTTTTTTTAACGTTTTAATAGATTAATCTTAAATGCATTACGTTACAAGAAAATGTGTGCATATTTTCTTAATTATATAATACTGTGATTCTCAACTAATGCAATTTAAAGTAACGAAGATGAAATGTTTCATATCATGCAACACTGCAAGGGGAATTTTATGTGAACACTTCTTACAGTGATTTTAAACACAAATTTCAATAAAAAATATGGCCCGCATGCACCATGGAGTTATATTTTTAAAATTTAATTATCTTTCTTATATTATTGTAGCCTTGTTTACATCTAGAGTGAGTCAAAAATTATTTGTCTACTTCACTATATATATATATATATATATATATATATATATATATATATACACATAAACACTTTTATAAATGTCAATTTAAAATTTCAAGGATTTTCCAAAAGTTGCATAAATATTGTATTATTTAATTGTAATTCAACTAATGAAAGTAAGGATGAGAAGTAATTTACTGATATATATTAATATAGAAATATCTAAATATCTGATGAAGGAATATCTAAATATTTGATTTAGAGAAAAGTACTAAAAGTTAATTTTTATTGGAAAAAAGTGTGATTGGAAATTTAATTTTTTAATTTGTCATATTAATATTTCCCAGAATTTTCAATTTCTATGTATGCTCTTACAAGAAATAATCTGATCAATCCAAATTTTGTGCTTATTAGAATAATTTTCAATCAAGTATATAAACTTAAATATGTAATTTAGAATTATGTACTTGATTGTCTTATGTAAAGCTGTAAAATGAAGGAAAAATTTCTATATTTCAAAATTTACTTAACTAATATATATTTGTCATGAATGTCTTATTTTATTTCATTTTCAAATATATAAATCAACAAACATAGATAAATTAATGAAATAACTAAAAAATATTAAAATGGCAATTTAAAATAGTCTTAAATGAGAGAGAAGTTATAATATTTAATTTTACATCTATGAAATACATTTTTATACTTACAAGTATAGAACATGTAGAATATACTATATAACCTCCAGTTTTAGAATTTGCATTGGTGCAGTCTATTGCTGTCATCAGTAATTGTTTTTGAAGAGTTGCACACCGTTGAATATCTTTCTCATCCTAAAAAATATATTTCAAAATAAGAATTAAAACTCATTGAACAGAAGCCTTTCAATATCCTTAAATATTTTAGGTACTTCAGCACACAATCATTAATGGAGGATTTAAGCTATTTAATTTCCTGCGAAATCAATCAAGAATTTTAAATAAAAAAGAAGGAACTTGAATGAGATTATATTAATTTAAGTTTACGTAAAAATTAACTATACAGAACAGTTTTAAGTGAGCAATAACATACAAATTCATCCAAAGTTTTTATAAAAAAACATACTTTTGTAGCTTTCACAGATGGATCTTTAGAAATTATACCCGTTCCACTACATGGCGCATCACACAGCACTCTATCAAAGCCAGTCATGATCTAAGGAAGGCAATTTAATTAAAGAAAGTATTACATATTAACATTTTGCATGAAAATAAAATGTGCATAAAATTAATGCTTTTTACACATTGAAATAAATTACAAACAATAAAAACTTATTTGTTGGTAAATCATATACAAGAAAAATTCGTAGATTTTTAATGCAGAAAATAAAACACATTTCTGTATAAAAATCAAAATAAGAAAAATTAAAAATCATTTGGAGGGGAAAGAAAAATGACAGCAAAAAAAGTAAATCTATAATTTTTAAATTTAAGACAAATTTTATTTAGAAATAAGCACTTTACTTCAAGAATTTTTAAGTGTATTAATATTATTTAAGAAAAAATTAAGAGAGTCACAGATATTTCAATTTGAGGATAACTCATTATTCCCACAAACATTCGACAAAATCTCTGGAATAAAATTCTATTCCCAAAATTTTTAAAAGAAAATTTCTCAGAACATGTGAAGGACATATAGATCATAGTAGTGGACATATAGATCATAGTAGTGGACATATAGATCATAGTAGTGGACATATAGATCATGCACTAAAAATAAGTAATGCAATTGTCATTTTGAAATTGTTTTATAATAAATTGAAAATTTTAATAAAAAATTATTGTGGCATAATTATCAAAATATGATTTATTACACACATCTTACTTAATTCAGCAAATTTCAAGTGACATTAGACTATTTTTCAATTAATAATGTATAAATTTTATCTAATCTTTAGCAAAGTCAAACAGCAATCTCATTCCTCATATCAGGATAGAAACTAATGACAAAAAATAGCTTTTACAAATATTTCAGGCTATCATAGGGCAATTTTAATAATTCTGATCCATAATTAGTTTTTGAATAATTAAATCGTATTTTTAACAAATTAAATAATCGAACTAGAATTACTAAAATGAATTTGGATATTCTTAATACTCAGTGAAGTAGAAAGATTTAAAACTTTAGGAGTGACTGCCTTAATTTTTCATTTACTCCATATTTCATCATTATATAGAATACAAATCAAGTAATTTACAGAAGGAATGAATTTAATTAATAATTTAGGGAAATTCAGGGGTTTTACTTCTTGAACAGTATATATATATTTTAATAATAATAGTTTGGAAGTCACATAATAAAAAATCAAGAAATTTAAAGTCGAATTTAAAACTATGAGGATTAAAAGTACAAGTCAGATGTTTTATATTAAAGTCAGTATTTTTACTTCTGAGAGTTAACTTTTTAAAATGAAAAATGAATGACGTAACAAAATAAATTCAGAAAAATTTAAAACAAACAGTAAATATGTTTGCACAGGTCAATATATAAAAGTCAAACACTTCAAAATGAATTTTTTTTATTAAGCTTATGGTCCTTCAATTCATTTACAATAAATAAGTAAAATATGAAAATTAAAACTGTAAACAAGAAAAAAATTATTATCAACCTTAGTAAATTTTCTACCATCTTCAACAGAAACGATCGTGTTTGTTATTCCGAGTCTGTGCAAATTACCAACTATTGCTTTAGCTCTTTCTTTCACGGCATCGTTAGCAAATAATGCTCCAGTATTCTTCATTAAAGCAGCTAAAAAATTTGACAAAATTTAAATGTCAATTGTTATAATAGTAATTATTAAAAAAAATATTATCCTTCATATAAGAAGAATTTTACATAATTCTACAACATGCATAAATGGATATTGTTAAATAGTAAAATATAATTAAATATGTAATTACTTGAAATAAAACGATTAAATATATAGTTACAAAGTGTGAGTTATATAAATGTTGTAAATAACATTTATAATTTACGAATGAGCAGTATGTGTGACAATCAATGTCAAAAATTCAAACATTCTTAACTATATAATTGAACTCTTTGAAGACATAAGATATTTTTTGTCACTTCTTTGTATGTAAAATTTCTTATAACAAAAAGAAAAACCAAAAGATGAATCATAAAATTAATGCATTTTTATAATTACATACAGTATTACATTATTTTATAATTACATTCAGAAGCCTCGAAGCTTATTGGCACAAAAATATTATATAAGCCACAAAATTTGAAATAATGTAAAGTGTACAATTTTATAGCTCTAACAACATATATATTATATAAGCCACAAAATTTGAAATAATGTAAAGTGTACAATTTTATAGCTCTAACAACATGACCTTACAATAAACATAAAGACTGTATATTATAATGCTAAATCAGAGAAATCAGCAATTATGAATGAAAAACCATATTTTGATTGCTCACATAATATGCAATTTGTTGTCATTATTTTAGCCAGGAAGACTTTTTATATTCAATATTTTTAAATAAATAAATACAAGTTTATTCGAGAATGTAAGTGAATCTTTAAATTTTATATATATTTTTATTTTTGAATTATTGTTCATTTTATTTCTATTTTAAACTGATATTCATGCATAAGACAAATTTTTGTGATTATGTTTCGGAATATTTTTGGCAATTTAGTTTAGTGCAGTGCTTTTTTCAATTGCAATCTTTCTTCTGAAATTTATAGTATACATTGCAAATATTTAATTGCTTCAACTATGAGTCATTTTTTGAAGCAATTTACAAAACTATTAAGCTTATTTTACATGTTTGAATGCATATAATGCAATCTCCCTAAAATATATTTCATAAACATCATTATACCTGCAAACCTTGGAGAAAAGAAATCAGCAATAAGCAATTTTATTTTTACGATACTACCATTTTAAATATTCAAGCAAAAATGTCGCTAGTAAGTCTCCTGATTTTTCCCCTCAAAATTAGCAAAAGACAATTTTACTTCATAGATTACACATTCTGAGAATGATTTATGCAAAACATATTTTGTGTTAATCTTAATATTTGAATAAAATATTCATCCACCTCATAAAAGAACTATGAAAAATAAAAAATATATACTATGTAAAAAATAAAAAAATTTTTTATGTCCCAATGTTTATTGTATAGGACAACTTTTACTACTCTAGTGTAAATTATATAAATATTAAACTTATAAAATAATATTCATCCTAATTAAATTGCTTATGTAAACAGACACTTGCTGTCTGCTCTGAGTGTTAATTATATGACTGCCAATTCATAGAAGTTCTTGGCACCCAAGTTGTTAAAGTGCCATCCTATCACGGGGGATAGATGGAGTTCAAAACTCAGAGGAACAGATTTTCATGATAATATAATATCATAACATTTTAATAATTATATTAATGCGCCATCTGTTAACATAAAACATTCATCAACCTCATAAAGGAACTATGAAAAATAATAGAATATATTACATGTAAAAAAATAAACACCAATATATATTAGTGCACCATCTGTTGACTAAGCTACTAATACATCTCAATAGACTTTTTTCCAGCAAATTTTAAGCTGTTCATAGGTTTTTCTTTGAAACTGCCAAAAGTCAGAAGACTTTTATACATTATCAGGAAATTAGGAGAAATGATGAAAAATCAGGAGTTTCCTGATAAAACCAATAATGTTGGCAGCTACGTATCATATTTAATATATGACTCATTTCAATCATTGAATTCCATATGTGATTCAAAATTTTCTTCCACATAAAAAATAAATAAATAACTAAAATAAATCATACAGCAAAATATGTTACATAATACATATATAAACTGAAGTAAAGATTTGTTTTGCAAATAATAGTATACCTATATGAGTAGTTTTACCACCAGGGGCCGCACACAAATCTAAGATTCTTTCATTTTCCTTAGGTGCTAATGCCATTACAGGAAGTAATGAAGCAGCACCTTGAAGAATATAATGCCCAGCAAGATATTCTGGAGTTGCTCCTGTCAGAAAAAAAATTCATGATTAATTAAAAATGATACACAATATTTATAATAATCATGCACTCACATCATTAAAACTGACAGCTTTAATATAAAATAAAATACTATGAGGGAACAAAAAAATTTTTTTTCAAATAAAAATTTAAATAAGTGGATAGAAGCAATTAGTGAATATTAGGATATTCACAAGAATATTGAAGCATAACAAGCACTTGTTAAAGATAAAAGTACACTGTGAAACATATTTTGTGAAATATAAACTAATAATGAAATATAAACTTTTAACAGCAATATTGATAACATTAGATGCATTATGAAGGATGTTAAATTAATTCCTTTTATAATTCTAAAAAGTGATTACTATTAAATGGTTCTAATTTGGTTGGGAAAGTTATCTTTCTCCTGTACTCTTAGAAAGGAAGAGGGTTGCATGACATGACACAACTGAGATACATTGGTTTCAATAATAGGTGCTTGGGCATGTGTGACAGACACCAATGACACTGTTATTAAGGGAGATAAATACCATTAGAGCAAGCAGGCCAAGTCTAGCTTTTTTTGGTGTTTGATCTTTGCTTCTAAATTATATAGAGTCAACAAATTTTATTATTACAATTCCATATACACAAAGGGCTCTCTACTATGTAATGACAACAATTTTACACCAAATACTAAAAAATAACAAATCTGGTTCTATACTAAAAATACACTAAAAACAATATTCTTTAAAAAAAAATGGAATTTTTTAAAATAGCACTTTGAAACATTAATATGCTACTAATTTCTTATTTAGAAAATTTTTAAAATTTATTTTAAAATTCCAAAAAAAGACTCACATACTTCTTGTAAGTTTTGAGAATAATCTAGCACTTTTAACTACACATTTCACAATTACTAATTCAATTAGAATAATAGTTTCTTATTTTATATTTGCTTTTTTATGTAAATCAAAGTGATTTACACAGAAAATATTAATTATAATTGCTTAACCAAATGCTCATATATATATATATATAAAGAATTTTAAATTATAAACATATTTAAATTGATAGCTGCTTGACTCTCAAAATATTAGTTATTCATTAGTTTTGCATTTATTTAAATTAAATTTAAATATTTAAACTAGGATAGTAGTCTGCTCTGAATGAGGCTGACTTATGGCAGTTCTATAGCATAAAAGCAATAAGCAATACTTTATAGATTGCATCATATAAAAATAAATGAGTTTTTCATTAAACTGTATGGTGTGAAACCTTTAAATATAAATATATAACTGCTTGATTATATAGTCAGTTTTACAATATTAATTCAGAAATATAAAAACAATAAAACTGGGCTTTAAATGAAGCATAATAAATAAAATCTTACCTATTGGAACCTGTGATTCAAATACTATCAATCCTACTTTAGACCATTTTCCAACAGGATCTAAATTAACTCCTCGATTAATAAGAGCCTAAAAAAATGTGATGTAAAACAAAAAAGTAAATTATATTTTCTCAACCAATAATCTGACACATTGAAAACAGGATCTAAATTAACTCCCCGATTAATGAGGGTTTAAAAAATGTAAGTATGTAAAAAAAAAAAAGTAAATTATATTTTAATTTTTTTACAACAAACCAACAATAATCTGATACATTATTTACTGTAAAGAGAATAAGAAACCATTTCCAAAAATGTAGAAATACATAGACGATTCCTCGGGTAATGATGCTTCTAATTTTTAAACTTTGTACTGTATTATTTTTAGGTTCTTTATAGAAACAACATAGCATTTATAGCAGCTTGTTTATTATATTGATTTTATCATATTATAACCATCTCGGCTTTTATGACTTTTATAATTACCATAATAGGTGCAGAAATAAATATTTTCATTTTATATACTTCAAATTCTCTGACAAGAACACTGTATTAAAAAAAGTAAATGATCTATTAAAAGCAGAATTAATGGTACATAAGATACCAAATCACTTAAATTTTAGAAACTTTATAATCAATGTAAAACATCCAAAATGAAAACTCTTTTAGTAGATAACATTTTCCAGCATATCATGAAGCAAAAGTTGTAAATTCTTTTGGTATATTAATATCTTAATAAAGTGCAAATTCTTAAAGGATAAATGTTTTAATGGTTTGTTTGTCTCAAACAAAATATTGTATTATTTGTATATCTTAAGATTCAATACCATGCTATTAACATTTTAAAATACAGGTCTGAATTCTTGATAAATTTTAAGTGAAATTAATATATTTGATATTTTTTAGCAACTGTAAATTAGTTTGAAGCTGTTTAGTTTGAGTTTAAAATCACAAAATCTAGTTACTTCTTGTTTTAAGATGAAATTAACATGAAAGAAACTAATATTAATTATAAATAAACTTGAAAATGCTAGAAAAAAGAAACAGCATTTTACAAATTTGTCTTATTTGTATTTTTATTTAAAAATTATACAAGATTAAATTTTTCAAAAATATTTTCCCTTGAATATCAGCAAATGATTCTCCATTTATTTAGCAAATTGCTATTGTGGTTTATGAGAAAAAAAATGATGATAATCCATGTTGAATCTTCTCAGGCACAAACTGATATTTGAGTGGCACATTTTTGTCGTAAGGTTACATGAATGCTTACTGTGATTTCAATAAAAGCTCTATTTAAAAAATCATAAAAAACTGAAATCATACAAGGTAATATTGAGTTCAATAACCCATGATTTTGAGTTTTTTTTAGATGCATATTTATTATCCTCCCAATTTAAAACCAAGTATTAAATTAATCAACAATCATTATACAGTATATAATTAGCAATGATAATAAATGAGAGAATTTACTATGGTTTTTCTATATTTTTTATTTATGAAAATGTACAATAAAGATACTGAATGAAGATATTACAGAAAATTGTTATCAACTAGGAACAAATAAGCCTTGAATTATTTTGACTTAGCTTTAAAATGAATTATTACAAGCATTTAGCCAGATTTCAAAAGACAATGTTTCCCATAAATGATTGAGAATACTTAACTCTATTTTATACAAATAAAATAATTTATTAAAAATTATTCCATTGAAATCAAAAAATAAGAAAAAATTACCAGATATAATCACTTTAGACATTCAATAGCAAAAGCAAAAGAGAGTATAGCATTTATAATATGGTATAATATTTTCTGATAAATGCATAATATAAATTTAATAAGTGCATATTGATGTAAAAAGAAACTTTTGCCATTTGTTCCAGATAAAAAAAATTATATAATATTATTAAAATGAAAAATCTTTTAAAATATTTAGACAAACATATAAACATACTTGCGCTAAGTCACCTCTTCTAGTTTTTAGTGTATTTGTACGAATTGTAACAGGACGTTGAACTTCATTTGCTTCTAAAACTTCCACTAACTGTAAAATAACAAATTAAAACGTTAAATGTCTAAGTACAGAAAAGAGGGGGAGGCAATAATTCCAAAATTACGAATGCTTACCTCAGATGGAGGAAATAATTCCATCAGTTTATTCATTAAAAATTCATTATAACTATAGTAGGAACACAAGTCATTTTTTAGTTGGTTAACATATTCCACTCTAGACCTATATAAAAATAAAATTAAGACATTAATTAATCATATGAAAATAAGTAAATAGATTAATAACATTTTAGAGTTATGTTCATCATTAGGCATTAGAACTCTGTTGAAGCATATTGCATTTTCTAAAGAACAGAAACTTGGGTATATTAATGACAGATGTGAAAGTACAAAGCAGTATAAAATACATATAATTTTAATATCATCACAATATTTGAGTGCAATGTGAGTGTGTGTGTGTATATATATATATATAAAGACAGTTTGGAATTATCTATAAATTAAAAAAAGAAAATAACAATTTTACTAAAGAAAGTCAACAAAAAAGATTTACTAAAATATATATAATTTTATTTCCAGTTTTACAGAAAAAAATTTTAAAAAAATCATTTCTACTTAATTATTTCAAATCCCTACAAACAATAAATAAGATCAAACATTTGTACTACAGAGCAGGGAAATGATTGCCCTGCTCTGAAAGAAAAATATTGTTTTAAAAAATTTTCCTATTGTAGAAATTGTGTGTTTTGCGGGGGGGGGGGGGGAGAAAAAAATTTATGTAAGATTTTTTTTATAAAAGGTGGAATATTCTCATTATGTAGTTTAAAGATCTAAACTGTCCAATAATTAAAAGAGTTCAATGTATTTGAAGAGAATACACTAAATATGGTAATCACCATAAATACACAATACTGACATATGCACATATTGAACACATAATTGCAACATATATTGGTGAAGCATAGCTCTTGTTTCACATTTTCAGCAGTTTTTGAAATAGCCTGTACTAGCCCTGAGTTAGGTTTTCCAGTTAGGCAAACACAACCGAGTGAGTTTTCATGATTTAGAAGCAGGGACCAAACAAAAGCCCCAATATTCGACCTTCCACTCCAGAGGTATATTTCACTCGAAGTACATTCTGACCATGACCAATTTAACCCACAGATGCCTTTAGTGAACAAACACACTGGATCTTCGGCCAAGCCAATATCCAAATTTATTACCTTTCAACAATAAGCATGATACCTTAAACAGTTTGCCTGTTAGTAGAATTGAAAGAAAAGCTGTGTTGTGCAGTTGTTGGATATGGGTTTGAAAAAGGCAGCAGAACAATTCGCAGTAGAATGAGATGGTACTATGTATAGAGTTACACTGACTACTATTATGTCCAGATGTTATCCTCCAAAAATCACTACATAGTGCATAAATGACAATATGGTGTGTAATATCAGCACATAGTTTAATAGCGCATATTTTGTTGAAGATGGTTTGTTTGTAATATGATCATTTTTTGCACACAAAGGCTAATCAGATTGGTACCTACAGTTGAAAGTGGATTCCAAACATCCAAACACAAGGTAGCATTAGAAATTACAAACTGTTGAGCAGAAGAGAAAAATGTAAACCATTTGCCTACCATCTTGACTAATAGAAGATGAAGGCAATGCTCTTATCTTCAAGCAAGAATTCAACAGGTGTGATCTAGTTCTTTCTTCAGGATTTGAGAAGGTTGTTCTGCGAAAAAAGTATCAGTACAGAACAGGCTGACTATTTGTATTACTTAAGAATTTTTATCGATGCTGCAGGAAACCTTTTCACGGCAAATCATTTTGTGTGGTACTAATTTTCTGTATCTGTTCCATTCCTCCATAATACATGTTAAGAATGTTAAGGTAGAGTATGTTAAATTGTGAATATCCACTAAAAACTATATTTCATGATCCAATCACATCCTTTTGCAGGAGTCTGCAGCAATCTTTGATGATCTGCATTATATGATATGAGAACTGTGTAGAGCAAAGCAGTGGATACTTTGAAAACTTATATTATGCATTCCAATAAATTATATGTTAATTATTTTGGAGAAGAATAAACTCACAGTTGACAATAAAGCAATTTAGTTCATCTTTTCATTTTAGTACTGTATATTTTGGCATATACTCTATAACAAAAGCTAGCAAATGAAATGTTATTGATTATTTGAAAGTAATAAATTTTTGACTATCATAAATAGCTTTAAATATAACTTTATTGCATAAAAATATCTTCTATTTGGAACATGTTTTCAGGATAATTATTTAAAATGATTTGATTTGAAAGTATATAAGATAATGAAAACTTAACCAATATTTATATTGGTATTAAGCATTGTTGTTCAATAATTAATAAAAATATCAGCAAAATATATTAAAAATATAAAAATATTAAATTATTTTTCTTTATATCCTTTCCAGGTAGAAAGTTAATATGACTTAAGCTGCTTAACTACAACTAAGCAATTTAATTCGTATTCCTATTAAGCTATTTAATTCCTATTATACTAAAGTTATGGACTAAAATCACAAATTAGGAAAGTAAAAGAATATTTTTATAAACTGAAGTTAAAGTAAACAAAATCTTATCAAACAATGAAAATTAATTTTAATATTCTTATTTTATTACTTTATATACACAACATCTAAATACAACAAAAAAATTTGATATCTATAATCAGTTGAAGTTATTATAATCACTAATTTTAAAATCTCATAAGTAAATTTAAAAACTGCATTAAATCAACAAAAGCATTTTTTATTAGTCTTTAGTTACTTAGAAAAAAATACATAATTACAAAATATAACGATAAAAAACAATTATTTTTTTAATGCTGTTTATATGCCTAAAGCATTTAGATTCTCAAAGAATCTAATGTTTTAATAAATTAAATAAAAGCGGAAAAAATTTTCTGAATTTTTTTTAATACTAGACAATTATAATAACATTTAATTAAAATTTGAAACATTTATTACTCTTTTAAAATAATAATTATGATTAAATATTACAAAAATAAAATTCCTAATTAGAATACAGATTGATTCCAATTGCTAGTATACATAAAAGTATACGAAACAAAATAAAATTTCAAGATAAATGTTAATATATATAGATAGGTTTTTGATTTAATTTTACAATCTATTTTCGCTTTTTTGCATACAAGAGTTAATTTAACAAAAAGTTACAGTTTTAAAAAAATCCATCTACATAACTTGTGAGAAAACTAATTCATAAAAAAATTATAGATATATATATTCTAAACCTAGGGTTAAACATGCTACTGATTACAAAATAATTTTGTATTACTTTTAATATGCATTTAACTATGGATACAAAATATTAAGTATTAATGATGAATAAAAATACTTAAAAAAAGCAACAGTATTTTTGTTTTATTAAAATATTTTTCTTAACATTTTTTGTTTTGATAAAAAATTAAATTTTTTAAAAAATACGTAGAGAATACAATCATATTACATACCTGCCTTCTTCCCTCCTGTTTTTGAAATCACTTAAAGCATAGACAATATCCTTAATTCTTTGACTAATTACTACAAGATCTGGGGGTGTAATACTTAAAAATGTTAAGAATCATATGAGAAAACACAATATGAATAGATCTAATTTAAATATAGTTATGTTCCTAGTTTTATGCAAATATACATATTGTTTACAAAAATCACAGTACATTTTGTAACATCGGCCAACTTTTTGTTTTAGTAGCTATCAGAGTTCTGATTTTTTTTAAAGCTTAATCATTATAAAAAACTTATTCAGTCACAGTTATCAATTCATTATTTAACTTATAAAATCTTTTGCATACAAAAAGCATTTATAAAAATGTATTTTTAATATATATAGTAAATCAAGTTTGCTTGAAAATTCAAAAATTATTTGACTGAAATGTAGCTCAACAAACAGATGCTGTCCAAATTATTTCATTAAAAATAATCCAAAAGCTATGCTTTGAGGAGCTGTGCAATTTATGAATTCTGTTCCCTTCTTTTTCAGAAAATTTTTCTACTATCCCGATATTTCCTTCACAGAAAAGCTTTATTATTTTGTAATCTACTTATGACTGGGTAACTATTGAATAAAAAGCTTATTATCAAACAGATATTAACATTTTTTCCTGAATATAATCTGCAAATTATGTGCTTAACAAGTTTAAAATTTTGTTGTGCCAATTATATATGCTGCTACAGGTAATCTGATAAAAAAAATACTCTCCATCATTTCTGAAAGTTTTTCAGAAAAGTTTATAATAAAATTTTGTGTTTCAAAAAATAAATAACAAATGAAGCTACTACTTGGCTGACTTATTGCAAGTATAATCAACATTGTATAATTATGTTCAAGAAAAATTTGGTCCTTCAAAACGATATTACTGTTGTGATTGGTTAACATCATTTAGTATTCAATTTTAAACTGAGCTGTTTTGCTCTGAAAACATTCAAATTCGTGTATCAGGTGAAAGTGAAAATGTTTTAATTACAGAGCAAATTTCAAACTAAAAGCTATAGGGAAGGCAAATAATAAAAATTTGCGACAAACATGTTATTGTAAGGTGAAAAACAAAGCATGTGCGATACAAGACAAAATTTATCCAATACATAGTTCGAAAATAATTCATTTCTTTCATTTTATTATTAATGAAACCAATGTATTTTATTTTTAAAATATTCTAATCTAGTTGTAAAAATTACTAAAAACTAAAAATCAATAAGTTTTATTAGAATCTTCTAGTATCTTTATTGATGTTGGGATTTTATTTCAGTTTATCCCACTTTGCATTGAGGTGGATCCAAACAGATATTTTTCATAATAAATGTTTCTTCCTCTGTACAGTTTATATTTTTAATAATACTGTGTATTTTTAATTTTATTTGGCACCACATTATCAGCAATATATATATATATATATATTCAACAGGAAATTTGCTGATTATGCAACATTTTTTCCTTTTATTTGGGGGGAGAAAAAGGTCTTGCAGATAATATGCTGCTGTGGATCATATACAGGAAAATATGGTAAGTGCATTTTCAATTCTTTTATTCATTCACAGTTTTTGCATCTGATAAATTTTTGTCTTTAGACCTAAATGTTTAGCAGTCAATTCTCCTCCTAATCAAGAGAAAACTTTAACTATATCATTTAAACCTGTTTTATGCGTTAATTCATAACCACATTAAATGAAAAACATTTATTTTGCCCATTACGGACTACCTTCTTGCTTTTAAGCACACCACAAATCACATACAGTTTGCACAAGTTTTTACTATTTTTAATCAGAATAAAGCTAATTTATATTAGGTAATTTCCAAACAAGTGCAATAACATTTAAAACAAAACTATAAACAAGAGAGTTTTTATTCAAAAATATAATGTTAGTTGCTTTATATTAAGTAGTTCTATTCAATAAAAGAAGTTTTCAGATTTCTAAGAGTGACATCACAACTGATCTCAAAACAGTAACAGCTTAATTATGTGATAAGAACCACTCTCTAAAGTCCAGTTAAGTTTATAATAGGACTTACATTTAACAGTTCCTTTAATTGCGAATTATCATACTTTACCTAAATAGGAATTTTAGACCTTTTTTTAAAAATTACTTGTGTTTTAATTATATTTTATGTAATATATTATAAAAGATTTCAAAGAATCTACGAAGAAAATCCTTCTGTAAAAGTAGATCTATATGGAATTTTTTTTAAAGGAATCTGATCTATACAATTCATTGAATCCTCTTACAATTCTTACCAAAATTCTTATAATTCACTAAATTCACAATTAGTACTGCAAAATAGATATTAACGCCTTAGAATTGATAAAAATGAATTTGAAATTGACTTAATATTTAAAAAAGGCTTAAATTTGGTAATTAAATTATTTACAACTATTATGAGAAAAATAAGGGGTAATTATATCAATGAGAGAGTATACATATTTATAATAAATACAACTATAACAAAAATTAAGTATTTTTCCATGCTTAGTTTACAGATACCAGAAACTCATTTGAAAACATTATTAAAAGCCACTATGAATTTTCAACTTGAAATGAAAACTAACAATAGCATTTAATTATATATATATATATATATAAACACTGCATAAAATTTCATAAATTTTATGAATTTATTCCAGAATTTTATAATGAATATAATTAAGACAAAACAAAATTTCAAAAATAAAAACCGCTCCAATAAAGATGGATAGAGTAATTATGAATTTTTCTACAATAGATCTTTAAAATGGTATATTTGTACTTTAAAATAATATACTTTGAGCTTAAAATGATAAATATCATGCTATATAATTAATAAACCAAGAATACTTTGGAGAAAGACAGTAAAATGAAAGATTAGTATTAAAAATTTTTTTTTAACAATCTCATGGCTTTTTGAACAGGAAAAATAAAATGTGACTGGATGAAGAAATTATAAGATATCACTTGTAAAATCCTTAATTTTAAACAATATTATCTCAGATTGACATTTAATATTTTTATATGTTAGGAATTTCATAATTGAAGTCATTATTTCTCATTATATATACCTTTGAATTTTTACAATATACAAAAAGTATTAATGTTCTCATTAAAATATACAATATTCACAATCAAGTTACTTTTTAAGCTGTTAACTTAAAAAATTGAGAATTCTGTTAACTCAGGATTACTCTTTGTACACTCATAAAACATTTTATGAAAGCAAGTTAAGTTTATTATTCTATTTTTTACATAAAACTAATTTGACCAGGATCTATGATTTGAAATGCATATCAAATCATTAGAAAGACTCATACACATAAGGAGAATCAAATTCATGATGGAAAAAAATCAGAAGCCAAACTTATTAATAATGTTATTTATCTTGAACCTGCCTTTTTTCCACTTTCTCTTATACATTTTTTTTTTTTTTTTTGATAAGTTTAAAAAAGTATACTAGCACAGTTTGCCTTACTAACTCTTACTTTAGCAGTAATGGAAAGAACTTTAGAAAAATGATAAATAAGAATAAATTAAACTAAAACTACTGGTTTCATGTAACTATTCTTAATCAGCAAGTGTTTTTTATTAATTAAATTTTTTTTCATTTTCATAAGATTCTTATTAATTATAATACAATTATTGTACCTTAAATTGTCTCATACAATGAATATGGACTTTTAATTTATTGAAAATATTGAACACATGCATTCTTCTTTAATTTATAGTCAAGTACACACAATCCAATTTTTCCTTAACTATAAATGATTATTTAATAGGTTAACACAAAATATAATTGAGAATAATGGCAAATTTCACATTAATGGTTATAAGAGCTATAAGAAATTAATAACAAAAGCGTTATGCATGTTTTAAAAAATATCTAACTAAAATTGAATTGAATAATATTAGTTTCACAATTATTTGACATTGCAAAGGATATTTTCCTTTTCTAATTCTTGACCACTTGGAAGTGTGAACACTTCAGTATGTGCGATATTTTCTTGAAGTTCATCTTCGGCTAACTTTCTGCAATTAACAGTATTGTTTAGACATGTTTGATATATTTAAAGTAGTTACAATGCAGATAAAATTCTAATAGAATATTAAAGTAGATAATTAAATAATAATTATTTACTTAGATTCCGCCTGTTTCTTAGAAAGTTTCTTGGAAGCTTTTTCAATAGGTAAAAGCTGGAAAAATAAAAGAAAACACATTATTTCCAAAGTAAAAATTCATTTTAATAAAAAGAAATAAAAAGTTTAATTTTAAAATTAAAATCAACATGAATTTTATTTATCATAATTTTTAGTAAATAAATATATGTATCAATCTATGAAGATTACATAAAGAATGAAGATTTTAAAATACACTTCAATGTTATAAATGGAAAAAATTATACTTACAAAAGAAAAATATTTCCTATTTTAATTTGAAGAACAAGAAGTATATAATGAATAGTTATTAAAAAAATTACTTCAAGATATTCATTAGAAGTTTCACAGGTAAACATAAGAGAATAATCAAAAAGATTAAAGGAATATGTTGTTTAACACATTAAAACTATAGTTTATTTTTCAAGAAATTCCTAAGTTGAATAAGTTTTATCACTCACAATGAAAAGTATTTTTAAAATGCAGTCTCACAATAGGACTAAGGGAATTTTTCTGGAAAGATCTAGATTTTGCAGAAATTATTTTTGAAGATGCAGAGATTAATGAACTATTTCAGAGATACCAACAGGGTTCATACAGATTTTCAAGAATCAAATTCCAGGAGTTTTTTAGGAGTCAAATCAAAAATTTCTAGGAAGTATCAAAATTATTGTTAAATATTTTTATTTTATATTAAAAATTGTTCTTAACTAAATATGCATATAATTATGCATATGCAACATTTTTCAATTAGATTTGTAAATAATAGAAATAAATAATAGCAAAATGATAGTATTTTTTATTCAAGTTAAGTGTTTGCTACTTAGAGCCAGGAAAACAAGAATATATTTGCACATTTTGATTACAGGATTTGTGCAATTTTATCGATGATCTTAAATTAGAAGATGAAACAACTTCACATACATATTATAGGACTTTCTATTTCTTCAATCATTCAATAGATTTCCCCATTTCTTGGTTATTTGCATATACAAAAATATATACATAGACATACACATATATATGAAATATGACATTTTCCATCTGGCATAGCATATAATTTAGTTCAACCTTTATTTAATTAATAAGCAAATCCTTTTTGGTTCACTGAAAACATTATTTTCACCAAGGAAGATATGGACAGTATAATTCAAATCGCAAATATTTTATATTAAAAATTATTCAGTGAATTTTATGCAATATAAGGACATATGAAAAAAAAAATTTGGCTTGTCTGATAGCACAACATGACGACCTTATTGTTATTACTTCACTTCACACATGTAAATCTAAATACTACAGCTGGTCCTGACTAAAGTAGATTACCATGAAATTATTATCATTGAACTGGATCTTTCTTTAGCCGAATGTTATGAGTATAACAATTTAACATCAATCATGCTGCTATCTAGTGGTTAAGAGCTAATACTCAATTAAATTTTCGAACAACTTCATTGATAATTTTCAAGCATTAAAACAAAATTAAAAATATTAAAATATTTTTTAACAAAAGATAAATGCATCAAGATAAAAAAAAGTTCCTGGAATAATCCATGATTTTCCAGGAGTCAAATCAAAATTGCAGGAGTTGCATACCCTGTACCAACCTACAGGTTATTAAGCTGATACATCATAATCTGTAGCTGAGCATTGTTTAAAGATATTCTTTCCGATTGTATCTTTTATTAAAAAATTTATACAAACAGCATTAATACACGATAATCAGCTTGTAATACTACACTACAACTTTAAACTCTTATGCTTAGAGAAAGTTAATTATATGACAAGACATATTATACACTTATTTAGAGCTCTTGACATATATTAGACAGATATTAAAGTAATATCTTAGCAATATGACAATTATTAGAGCAATTGTTTGATTAAATTATTTACACAATTAAAAAATTTAAAAAAAGGCAGCCTTTCAAAAAAAAAAAAAAATCTGTTTTGTATATTCTAATATTTATTTGGTGTTGACTGCCTTCCATGTGACTTCTTTGAATCATAAAATTATGAATATTAAAAAAAAACATCAAATAAAATTTTACATTTATAAGGATTCCATAATAAGTTTCCAATTTCGTTTATAAACTCTAATTTTAAAAGTTTAAGCATTCAATCATGATTGACAAAAAAGTAAGACATTTATATACCATTATTAAGCCATAATAGCAGATATTTTCATTCAATCAAATGGATATTCAATTTCAAAAATTTCTACTGCATTAAAATAATATAAAAACGTACATGTATTCCAACATGATAAAAGTAGATTTTTTTATTGTATTTCAGATTCTATTCACAACAAATTTAATTACAGAAGATTATTTAAAACATTTTAAAAAGAATTTATAAAAATAATAGACTTTACATTAAATATTTTATTAGAAATAAATAATTAAAACTAATTATTAAAATCTTATAACTTTATTTATTTTTTTTTGGTATAAATTTACTTACATCTTCATCATCACTACCATCACTTGCTTCTGATTCAGACTTTGATTCCTTGCCATCAAAATCATCATCCAAATCTTCGAAAATGTCACCTTCCACCTAAATCATATTTGTGTGAGAACTATGTCGAAGCAAATCGATAATAATAAAAAGCATTTTGTCATAGAGTAATTTCTACCTAATATGATAAACATAGAAAAAACTTGATAAAAGAACACTGTAAATAAATAAGATGCATTTGTAAATGTTTATATTAACTTTATAACTGAAGAACAGCATTTATTCAGGAATATTTTCAAAGAACAGATAATATTTTTAATTTTCTAATCAAGAAAAAATATTTACTATTATTTAATGCTAATGCAAATGTTTACATTTTTTTAAAGATACATTACAAAAAGCAAATTTGTTTTAATGGAAATTAATTAAGGTTTTGTATTTTTTTGAACATAAGGATGACAAGAAATATCTACCATAATCATAGGTCAATGAACAATATTTTAACTTTTAAAAAACACAGGGAGGAAATTATATTTTGAGGTCATTATAAAGACTATATTCTGACACAAGTAGGAAATATGAAAGCATACCTGCCAACATAAGGAAATGTGCTTCAGTAAATTTTTTCAAGAGTTAAAATTATGCACATTTATTAAAAGTATTTTCTTAATTCTATTTTTAAATAATTTAATCATTTAACCTTAATTAATGCTATAATTTAATTATAATTAAAAATAAATCTTTAATCATCTTTGCATTAAAGTTATAGAATCTAGAATATATTTATTAAACATCATCATTAATGCTTTCTGAATGTTAAAAATAATTAAAGGGAATGTTTTGCATGTCACAATAAAACTAAATTACAAACCACAGAAACATTTATTTCAATCATTTTATCATAAAAATAAATGAAGTGAATAGAATGAATTATATATTTATAGTAATTTCTAAATCAAATAAAAATTCTAAGTTAAATATAAGAAAACTTCCACAAAAATACCTTCTTTATTAAATGAATTTTTTTTTAAGATCTCCAATACTGAAATAGTTCATTTCTTTAACAGTGGCTATTTTAGTTTTTTTATAACAAAATTTACTAACTTTTGCTTATAACAAAATGCACTTTAAGATTTCATGGTTTGCTATTTTTCTAAATTATTATTAAATAGTGAGCTTCTAAATTCATTTTGTTTCTTTTCCACTAAGCTAAAAACTCCTAAATTCTGTATTGCTATAAGTATTATTAAAAATGAAACAAGAATTCAGCTATCCTCTGTCACATTTGTAACAATTTTCTTACTTTGACTAATTGCAAACCACAGCAAATTATTGTTTTGAATTTTATTAACTTACTTTCTTATGAATTAAACTAATTCTCTAATATATCAACTGCAATATCTTTAGATTAACTTTCTTAGAATGATGTCAAATTTTGAACTATTCAATTTTTTGATTTTTCACTTACCATTTTAACTGTATTGTGAAATTATTTTGAAAGAGGATAAATTAGCATTCAAAGACTTTTGTAGGAAGAGCCAACATTTCATACATATGTAAGGATTTTTGAAAATCTTTGTCACCTGATTTTTGAAGATTTTAGGCCTTCTTTTCTTTTGAAACTTATTAAATAATTATCAATGCCAAATATTACCTCATCAAATAAATTGAAAAGTTTGTAACACATGCTTCAGAGGTGAGATTTATTAAATGAAAAGAGCAACTAATAGTAATTAAATGATTTTCTCTTGCATACTATTGTATTATTAGCACCGATTGTAACACAATTTTTTAATCATTCAAATTCTTTTAAAAATAACAATAACACAGAATTTGTACAATTTTATTATGCAATAAATTTCAAAAATATTAAGAAGAAATTGATTTCAAAGAATGCTCATTTTATAAGAAATTAACAATAACTTAATTAATTAAAACTATTTATATACTCCATGTATTATACTAGAAAAAGTATCTTCATTTCATACTTAAAAAATAAGTATTTTTATCCGAAAAAGTGTAAATTAATTTAAAAGGGAAAAGTTAATTCAAAATTTTAATTAAGAAGAAATAGGGAAGTTCAGAGGTAGGATTCATCATTATATCCTTATTATTAGTGTAAAAAAACTAGCAAAAATAATTTATATTAATGGATGGATGACAACAAATATAATTCAAATAACTCATGTAAAATTATAATTGATACAACAATTTTATGAAATAATATAAATGAAATCAAAAACATCATATAAAAATTTAACTAACCTCTTCATCATCATCAGAACCTTCTAAAAAATCTTTTTTTGGTTTGAGCCAGTCAACATTCTTATCAGAAAAGAGAGCAATCTTTTTTTGTTCATGACTATTAGTTTCTTCATCAGAACTTGCATCTAAACATTCAAAATATTTCATAATTAACCTTAAATTTTACAAGCATATATAACTGCAAAGTGTTATATATGCTTGTAAAATTGTTATATATGCTTGTAAAATTGTTATATATGCTTGTTGCATTTATTTATATTTACAAGCATATATAAATAAATGCAAAGTGTATAGTATGAAAATAACAATTTCAAAATACTATTATTCAGCAATCATTAATTAGAATGGTTTGAAATTTGATTAAACTCTATAAAAAGCAATTGAATTATATTTAGTTAACAAAAATCTGACAAAATTAAAGAAAAAATATAAAACATTTGTGTGTGTGTAGTATAAATTTTTTTTAATGTTTTTAATTTTAATCAGCTTGGAGTTAAAAAAAATTCTAATTTCTCATAATAATATTACTATAACCATACTATTATTATTTTTAAATACAAATCAGACTCTGAAGAGGAATAGGCATAAAATAATTACTTACTTTAATAATAAATATTTTTATTTTCTATTGTATTGTACCATTGTATCCTTAATCAAATGCAACTATTTAATGTAAATCATAGATTTAGTGGTCAATATTATATCAACAATGAAATATATTTTGCTTCATACATTTTTATTGTTATACTTACATACAAAAAAGATTCATCTTTTATTTTTAAACCCATGAACAAATTTACATTTCACAAATAATAAATTCATTCAAAAATTGCACTTTTACATGACTATCTCACTTTCTACAATTAAATATCCAAAATACATCATCTGTAGATTAAATTAATATTAGAATCAACGAGTAAATTTTTTCAATCTGAATTGGAAAATCCAAAATAATTTGTTTTCATATATTCACAAGTAAAATTACCAACGCATACTAAACACAGTATTTCTTGGTATAATTTCATGAAATAATTAAACTATTTCTAACTTATTTAAAGATATTTCTGCTAGTTATCTCTATTAAAAAAATATTTTTACCGATCACATGTTCCAAATTCTTTTTTTAAATAGACCTGTAAATTTGAGCTGAAATAACTTAAAAGCTTATTTTGATCATACTTTTATTTCATAATTAAAATTTTCAATAGTGTATTTAAAATCACCAAAATTATAAACAGGTGAGAAATATAAGTAATTATAGTTATATATTGTTCATAAAATCATTATAAGTGCTAGGTTTATATTAAATTCTTCTGAAACCATTTTTTATTTTTAATAATCATTATATGTTTAAGCAAAAAATTTATTTTAACAATGAAATTAGAAAAAAAAAACAAAAACAAATGATTTTCCAATTTCTAGCACAATTAATGTACTGATAAACTAGCACGCTGATTCATACACAATTTTTGAACATTCACAACAAATACACATGCCGTATGTAATTTTCTTTGATAACAAATGGCTTTTCCCCAAGTAGATATTTTATATATAAGATAGGATTAAATGTAAATTTGGTAAAATAAAATTAAAAAGATGGTTTCAAATATAAATTGATTTGGTTCCAAAATCGAATGATTAATACTTACACTGTGAGAACTAGAAAAAGCTACAGTTTCTAAGAATTTTAGAAAAATTGACAGATTATATTATGATAGCTATTATAAAGAAAAAAAATTTATAGCTCACATTTTAAAAATATTTTAACAATGTCAGAATATAAACTAAACTCTGTGGCGCGACAGCCCATGTGGCCAATGCCTACAGTGCCCACCTCTGTTTTCCTAACCAAGAGGCCCTAGGGTGAAAAGCATGTCCCAATTTGGTAGTCAGTTGAAAGCTAAGCTCCCAGTGTTTAGTTCTCAAGTATGCTTGGTACTCAGTTTATCAACCCACTGAAGGGGATGAATAGCTGAGTTACAAGGATGTCAGAATGTAAACAATTATGAAATAAAATGTTCAATTCACATCTCCAACTATATGCTGAAATTTGCAGTAATCTATACATACACTACTAATTTTAAAAATCTTATAAAATTAAATGTTTATACAGGACGTGTATAGACTAATGCTTATGTGTGGTATGCCAAAAAACAAAATAAAAAAATATGGCACATATGAGACTTGATAAATTTTAAGTACATATGTGAGAAACATTTGGGAATTTCTCAGTGATAATGAATTAGGAATCTCAATATATTCTAAGTTAGCTATTTAAATTTATTTTGGCAATATTTAGCTATGTCTAAGGAGTATGCAGCCAGAAAGATGAATGAGCAAAAAAATATTTTTATATAAATAGGAAAATATTAAACAAAACTGAAGTTAGCTACAAATTTTTAATAATTGTCAATGACAAAAGTTTCAGAACTATAAAAATGGGAAAAATATATTGCTGTTATTTTAATTTCAATAGATAGAAATACCTTTATAAAACAAGTAATATCTTTTAAAAGTTGTTTTCCCATAATATTCTCACGGCACTTTCTTATACATAGCCAATGAGAACGAATGAACTTTCTAAATGTATGTTTAATCTATTGTACATTAAATATGATATCAGCTATGAATAGAATCTTTTGTCAAGATTATTATGAAACCTTAATGCTCGCCAAATTTTACCGCAGCCACTGATTTTTTTTTATTAAATACCTTTTTTTAGGAGAGTAAAATGATAAAAGAGATTCTAACAATGATTCACAGTGTAAGAATCTCAACTGTTCTCCCCTTACTTTAAAATCCTATGAAATTTAAGATTATTAAGCAGCAGTCCTTTACTGTGCAAAATTTTATTACCTTCCCTTTAATTGCAACCTTCTTGTATATATATATATATTTAAATAATAGCCATAAAATTCAAGAAAATTGAGACTTTTCTGAATAATTTTTGTACAGCAAAGAAAAAAAAATTTATTTCTAACTTTTTTAGAAATAAAATATCTGATATCAGTATAATTAACTGTGAATATCACCTTGAACATAAATTAATTAGATAGTTATATATAGTAAAAAGTTTTTCCTAAAACAGTCAAACAGGAGTTAATCTTTACTTAAAGAAATTGTAATTTAATAATAGAAATAATAGTTTAAATACCTATTGATTCCAATGAATCAGATAACTTTTGTTTCTTTAGTGGTCTAGAATTATCTTTTTCCTCTCTACTTAGTTCATTTTGCTTCTTTAACCTATATAAATTCAACATGGTAATTTTATGCAAAATCAAGAAATAATCAACTCCTTAAATATACAATTTATTTGATAAAAAACAATAACAAAATCATATAAATATTTTCATTATAAATCAAGTAATATTTTTGATTCTACCATTTTTATTTGATGAACTATTTATTTTTCATTTATTTATTTTTTTCAGTTTCTTCAAAACCTCTATTATCGACCATTTCATCATAAAGTATTTTTTGTTTCTATCTTCAAATCCATTTAAGCAATATATAGCTTAAAAACATGTTTGTTATATGACACTCACTAATTTGATATAATAAAATGATAAAAAAAATTGGAATTATTAGGGCAGAGAATTATAAGGATAAAAATTTTGCTAGATATTTTAAAAATGTTTAAAATAGTATTTTGGTCTAAAAAATATTATTTTTTTAAGTAAATGCTGTTATTTAGGGAAATGAAATTTTTCTCTAGTGTTATATAAATAAAATGATAGCTCTTCACACAGATCCTATTAATATAACCAAAGCACATAAAAAAGTTAAAATTCATTTTTATATTGTTTTCATTATTTTGAATTCTTATTTTTTCACGGAATATATAAAGATACGTAATCTTTCCAAGAGCATTGTGGAATATCGGTGCTGATGATTCTGCAAGCAATGATCGAGTTATTTTATGCTATATATTAAGCATTGCTTATAAATATTTCATACTTAATATTTAGATTTATTTAGTAAAGTAATGTTGATTCATTTGAAAGTCTGATTTTTATAAGAATGTTTGTTTATATTTTAGAATTATTCTTATTGCCATATTAAATTGAGGCTAGATTGCACAACTATATTTTTTAAGGTGGATGCAATTGCCCAGTTAATTAAAATTAAGAGTTTTCATAAAAATGTACTTTATTTATGCTATAGATTTAGCTTTATTGCCTGGTTCTCTTTGTGGTTGCTTGTGCTACACTGATGATTTTTTTAAGGTGGGTAGCACTACCCGGTTATTTAAAACTTGTGTTTTCTTAGAAATGTACTTCATTTAGATTATAGATTTAGTTTTATTAACCAGCTGTTTCTGTGGCAGATTGAATAACACTGAAGTTCATTCATGATGGTCACTGCCCAGTCAATTAAAATTCAAGTTTTCACAAAAATGCACTTAATTTACATTACTGATTTAGTTTTAATTGCAGGTCATCATCCATGTAGACAGCATGATACTTACTTTATACTTGTTTTTTATTATCTAATTTTTGAGAAATTAGTTTTTAGTTATTAATATTTGAATAGTTATGCAAGTAATTATAATGAAATATTCAAAATTTTGATATTTGAAGTTTAAAATAGCGTGCGATTAGAAAGTTAAAATTTAAGTGTGATTGTTAAGGAGATATTGCGTATAATGATGTTATTTACCCCAGCAAGATAACAGCAGTGCTCAGTGTGAAAACTGGATATTGCTCCAAACCTGCAGTTCTATATTTAGTTTTTTATTTATATACTAAAGATGAACGGAAGACATCCAATTCATCATAAACTGTAATTCTCTCAGCAACAATTCTTGAAAGATGAAGAGGGGGGAGCTGAGTCATCATAACCCTCAGTTGCATGATTGAAAATTCGTAGTGTAAACATGGAGTGGAACCTTCTGTAGTTAGACCCCATGATGCAATAAAATCTATTTCAACTTGAATAAAAGTGAAGTATTTAATTTGTTAATAACAAGGAACCAATTGTTAAGATATTGAAATAATGTTTGGCTATTAAATTGAGTTCACAAGTCTTCATTTGTTTTCTTTAGATTTAATGTTTTAAGAACAGAAGTTTTAGTTAACGCTGATTAAGGAAAGTAACACGCTAAGGAGATAACAGATTGTAATTCCAATAGTGAATAAAAAACTGGCTTTCTATGAGCACAAGTACATTGAAGGGATTTTATTGGGAGGAAATTTTATAATCAATTGTTTTGAAATAGTTGAAATTGAATCTATTTGATGGTGGTATGAAAAATTAAATCATTTTAAAATTTTGTAAAGGAAGCAAAACATTCAAATCCTTTAAATTTAAGACCTGCTAGAGTAACTAATTTCTGTCATATAAAGTTTTTTTTAATTAATATTTTCTGTCGCTTTAAATCTCAAGCATTTCACTTTTCTCAATTGAGGAATATGTGATATAAACTTTAATGTAGATTTTTAGAATTCTTGTAATATATTTAATCTGGATTATTGGGGGTGAAAGGGCCAGAAATAAAGTATATAATGTTTAAATGAAAATATTGCAAGAAATGAAATATCCTTATTACACATTTTAATTTTTTCAGTATTTATAATTATTAATTTATTTAGAATTTCAGTAAATATATAGCTGAAAATTTTGGGAAATATAAAAATAAAATTGAAAGGCAGTTTTTTTTTCAATTAATGATTTATGTTTGGAATATATCATATTAGGATATCTAAGCTTTATTTAAGCTATAATCATTTTGACTTAAAATATATAGATGCTTTCTAACTATGTGAAAATAGTCAAAAATTTTAAAAACACAAATTTGGAATTTACTTAATGATATTCCTTAAATATTAATTCATATTATTCTTTCAAATTTTTACCAGATTTTTGCCAGCAGCTTCAGACTCAATAAAATATTTTTATGTAACTCCTGGGATATTATTTCCCTTTTAACCTAATTATTAATAAAACTGAAAAATTTAGTACACCAGGTTAATAATTTAAAGTATTCAAATTTTTAAGCCTAAATATTTCATAAACGATGCTTTTAACCTTAAAACTAAAATTAGTAATATATCATAGATGTAATATATTTTAATTATTTATTATATTTATTTTGTCCTTTTGTTTTTGTAAATTAAAGATGGATTCTAATTTTTTCAAATGAAGGAAAATAAAGACTTCCAAGATTTATCTAATCAATGCCCTGAAAAAAACTTCCAGCATTTTATAATATATTTAGTCTAAATTATTTAAAAGATAAAGTTCAGATGGAAATATCTGGTGAAGTAAAATAGCCTAGTTATTTATTCCATATGCTGTATTTTCGTTAAAATGATGTATATTAGTTAGAATACATAAAAATGCTTAATTAAAGATTTTATGAAATTTTTATAGAAATCATGGCAGCCATGAGCAGATATGAATTAAATTTTATTCAAGCTGTTATCAATTGTTTTAAATGTATCCTATGAACCCCTGGGGGTCCACCTGGGAACCTATGATATAGATCATAATGGTACTTTAGGGATGCAATTTGACTTCTAAAGCCAGTGTTCTACAGTGATCAGTTACAAAATCATTTTTACAGACAGGATAATAAGATAATAATAAATAATTGGGAGACTAAGCAACAGAGCAATTAAAAAGTCTTAATATTACAGTCAAGTATCAATATCAATTCAAACTGGCTAAAAAGAGTGCTTTTCTTAAGTTTCCTGGTTTCTCAAACTATTTAAGTAGGCAGAAGTTTTGTTTGTTGATCATAACTAGATAATTTGTTTTAATATTTTACAAAGCTAGCTTCATTTCTAATCTGGGAACATAAATGGGAATCTATCCTGGGAATATAAATGAATTGGGATAAGATGTATAGTCATACTAATCATATTTATTTAATATTGTTTAGTTCAATTTACATTTATTCTGATCCTACAACACTACCTAATTGGGTAAAAAAATTAGAAAATGGAATGATGCTCAAAACGCAATTTCCAGGTATTTTGTTTGAAAACTAATTCAGTGTTATAGATCAAGGTATTGAAAAAAACTTAGACGTTAAATAACAAAAGGTTGTCCAGGTATTGAAAAAAATTAGAAACTAAATAACAAAAGCATTTAGTGTACAATGGGCGATTGCAACATTAATTTAAAATGTACACTTGTTAGAAATTTATCTTTGAATTTAATTTAAAATTACTTTCTAACACACTTTATGAAACAAATAAATGACTCCAAATTTTGAAAACAAACATATGTAATTAACAAAGAAACAAAATTACAAAGGAGTCTTAAGTTCGCTAACAACTATCTCATGTCTGCACAATGCACAAAATAAATAGCAATACTTACAAAAAAAAAAAAAAAAAAAAAAAAAAAGCGCAGCCTTTTTAGATTGTTTTTGGCACCAACCAGCTCCTACAACCTCCCCATCAGAAGCTCTTGAAATCTGAAATGCTGATTATGAGATATTACACCACTAAGAAACCAGTGTCTATTTGATTTAAGTTCTTGATATACACACGAGCAATATCTTTGATTTCCAGCCAAACAACCTCAAGAAATTAGAGATAAAACTTTTAGATTTTCACATTCATCTGACAACATATCGTACCTCCATATAAATTTATTGTATTGCTATAAAATCATACAATTTAACTAAAAATCATATGGTATATAGCCAAACTATAAATTGACAGTTATAGATGGTGATATCTGGGAAAAAAAGGCTGAAAGACAGCAAGAAGGTAAATTTCACATTAATATAATTTTAACTTCCTAAATTCTCAAATAAATTGGCACCATCTAATAGTATAACTATTTTTTTTTTAAAAAAGTCTTGTTTTCTGAATCTCATTTAGGTTGAGTTATTATTTAGGTAAATGTGTTTAAACAATATTTGTTTTTACTTATGGTATAATAATGGTAAAAGAAAAATTACAACTGCTCTTTTATAGAATATAACTAAAACAGAATATAGCACAATTAATTAGTATGTGAGAAGAATAAGTTTATAAAAAGAATTTACAAGAATCATTAAATATTATAGTACTTATGATAAGGAATATCCAAACAAAAATATTTGTTTTATACATATAATTACATTTTAAAATATATAAAAATAAGTTTAAAAAAACTTTACCTTTTCTTTGCCCTTCGACTGATAAAATCAGTGTCCTTATCTAATAAAATGGAAGAGAAGAAATATACAATTAATTAACGCAAGTAGTCACCAATATTTATAAAAATAAATATACAGCATTCAGTTTCTTTATGATGATTGATAAATAAGTTATTTATGAAGTATTTGAATAAAATACTCCATAATAATATATCTACCTATTTAAAAAGTAGGAACTGGCATAACTATTATAGAACATAAAATGAAAAATGAATTCCATAAAACAATAGTAAATTGTTAACATTATTACATCGCAAAGAGGTATTTATTTTTTAAATAAATTAAAATTAATTTAATATTAAAATAAACAAATTAATATTTTCAAAAGAAATTTTAAAAAATTTAAAATTGTCAAATATTAAAGAAAATTCCACCCCACCCCCTGATTCGCATCTATTATCTTATCAATCAAAATGAGCAATTTAAAAATTTTTGTATATTAACATTGAATAAATTGATTACATGATCAAAGCATACTATCAAAGTATGAGAGAGGAAAGTATATATTTAAAACCTTACTTATTTTATAAGTTATCAAAACTTTTAATTTTACCTTTTATTTAAGTTTTGGTAAAGAATTTTTAAAGTAAGAATTATCTTAACCATTAGGTTAAGAATTTATAAGAAATCTTTACTAATCTTAATAAAAATTAGTAAAGATGAAGAATCTTCAACATAATAAGTATATACTTGAAAGTTAGAATTCATTAGCCATTTTTCCATTTTGGAATTGGTAAATTGTAATTTTTGAAATTAAAACTAAGAAACAAAAATAATCACATTTGAAAATATAAAATATTTTTTCTCAGTCAAGGGATTTCTTAACTAAATATGTAAATTTTAATATTATATTATACTCAGGTACGATTCAACAATGTATAAGCAAATACCTGGTCCTTCTTAATATAATTCAGTGAAATTTTCAATTGACCCCACTTATTTTTAATTTTTCAAAAAAAGAAAATAATTCAAGCAATTTTTTTTTTAAATTTAAGAATATAGCTTATAGAGAGGATTATTTTATTAAAACTATAGCACATTTTTTAAAAGAACAGAAAAGCTAAACTTACACGAGAATAAAAATGTTAAAACTGTATTTTAAATTTTCCTACATAGTTTCTCTATAAAAGCACTTCAAAATTAAATAATTATAAATATTGAATCAGTAATCCTTAATTAGGAACAGTTAATGTAAGACAATCAATAAAGTTCATTGTTCTTTGAATAACAAAAAGAAAATGATTTGTGGGAAGTATAGGCATTTTTAGTCCTCAAAGCAATCTATCAAGATCCAGCATCTTTTACAACATATTTCCAATTTTCTTACAATAAGACTTTGAAATGTTGAATGGAAAGAAATTTATAAATGATTGGTGCAAGCTTGTTCCATTGGTCTGAATCTCCCTGAATTTTTCAAACAAATGTGCAGCAATATGTTCATTCACAGCACTATCTTTGAACTTCTGACATATTGAGCAACTTAATGCAATTGCTGATAAACTTATTTGGAAATAAAACAAATAACATCAGAAGATCTCCTAGGACACTTCCATTTTTATCTTCATAAGTGTAAAAGTTACAATTGAAGAAAGTGCACAGTTAACCTGCTTTTATGATAATGATCTATATTCCTATTATAATAGGAATATTGGTCATTACTAAATTAAAATATTTTAATTTTATTATGCAACTGATCATATAATTAAATAAGAACTACATTGCCAAGAAAGAATACAACAAAGAATTTTATAACAATGTCTCAGTGATTTAATTTCCAACAAAGTTAGAAGCATAAAACCAAAGAAATTAGTATTAAAAATAACTATCCAACTAATATAGCAGTATTTTTATAACTAAGCATAAAAAAAAATTATATACTACATACAACTGTTGCTCATGCAGCTTTAAAACTAACAAACATCTCAATGACTGTAATGACTGAAGTATGATGGGCTAGTCACACAGAAACCAGATATTATATATCATCTGGAGAGTGTACCAGCCAAAAAAGCAGATGATCATTTTCAGTATTAAAACATTCTATTTTACTAATACACTATTCTACTAAAAAGCACTTTGCAGAGTACAAATAAAGGACAGAGCAGTAAGATCAAATATATAAGTAACCGTTCAAAGTGCCTTGAACACCAACAAGAGGTCATTAAAACATGTATTCAACAACATTCCATATCATAATTCAAAGTGATATAATGTGGATAACAAATAAAAAATAACATCAATCAAAGACTCAATGGTCATTTTATGATCATAAGGATAAATTAGACCATGATCTATATAATTTAAAGTGATGATATGGCACATTATAACAATGTTGAATGTATCTGTATTTTATATGGCATTGTGCAGTTGTCTTAATGCTACCAAGCAAGGATAGACTATCATATAATAAATGGATCTTTTATTTGTTTCTGACCACATCATTGAAAGTGCTTTTGCCTATGTTATAATATAAAGAACAGCTGAAAATTAATGGAACAGATACTGAGTAACAGTCCATGCTGTTGTAAACACAATTAAAGCATTTGTGCAAATATTTGTTGTCATGCAAACTACCTCCTTTTTTGAGTTAGGACATGCTGAATGATAACTAAAATCATATGGGTATCTGTTTTTTCACTGTTAATAACAAGGAGTCACTATAATGCTGTATTTTATTCCATACTGCCATTTTGAACGCATCAATTCTATATTCTGTAAACTATAAGAGAACTCAGTTTTCTGTTGATACAAACAGCAATAATGATATAATAATCTGCCATCTTAAAACTATAACCAATGTTCTTAAAAATACAAAATATATAGGTAAATATGTGACTCTTATATGTAAAATCAAATTTTACAATGCAATGATGTTTAAATACAATTTGTTTATAAGAAACTTGTTGTAAAATACTTTTAAACAAATTGCAGATACCAGTACCCAATTTACATGAATGTATAAATTTCTAATCACCAGAAAAATAAATATTATTACAATTTGTATAAAACAACAGTAGTCTAAATTAAATAGTAGAATACAAGATAAATAAGATTCCACAGGATAAAAATTTCAAGAAAACTATATTGCAGTGAATAGGTCCAGATTATAATTAGAGAAAAAAAAATTAAAACATGCTTAACTAACTTTTATAACAAATTCCTGAAGAAATGCAATGGAATTTCTGAGAAAAATAAAAATCTACATTTAGTTGCATTTAAAAAAAAGGAATCTGAAGCCTCAGATTTCTCTTCCTTGAATAAGACTATCAATGTATAGATAATAATCAGCCAAAAAGTATGATTTTGCATGCAGTAATGAATACAAGTGGATTATTTCTCTAGAGAAAATGCTTTCTTTATATAGATAGATTTGTGGTTCATTCTGAATTCTATCTTTTAAGTAGTGTCTATCTATCTACTTAAAATTTGTATCTTTTAAGTATATAATAAAAAGATTTCCACAAAATATGAAATAAAATCAATTATAAAATTATATACATATAATGTCTATACATTTCTATTAAATTTAAATATATAAATCATCTTAAAATAAATGCACATTTGTGTAAAAAATATGAACTATATCCAGAACATAATGACTGAAAAGGTAAATTCATCAATTTTCATTTCAACACATTATGTGAACCATGTAAAATTCAATATCTACTTAAAAGATAAGAATAAAAAGCTATTTAATGACACTAATTGAACTTGAGAATCTAGAAACTTAATTGCTAAAAATGAATAAAATAAAATACACATTTAAACTAAAAGCCATGGCACGATAGCCCATGTGGACCAATACCAACAGTGTTCATCTCTTTTTCTTGACTGAGAAGCCTTGGGGTGCGAAGCACATATCCTAATTAGGTGGTCAGCTTTATTGAGATCCCCCAGAATTTAATTCCTAAGCATGCTTGGCAACCTTGGCCAGCCTGAGGATCAAACCTCAGACCTGTGACTCGCGAGCGTGAAACACTACCACTAAGCCACTGGGCTATAAAATACACATCTAAAATTGTAAAATTTTAGAAAATCAAATTTTTTAAGAAAATGGTAATTACTGAAAAGAAGCAGAAAAATGACAGCCTTAATGTAGTTGTCTATAATTAAAAAAAAAAAAACGCTAAATAGTAGAGAAGCATATAGGAGGTAAAATGCGCCAAGAATGCGATAAAGTTCGCCAGACGGGTTTACTGGTTAGGATTAAATAGATATGACATGCTTTTCATTTTACATGTGTGTTTTGTATGTAACCCTCGAAACTATTACAGAATAATCTTGTAGCATTGAGTTTCGATATTCGATTTTTGGAATTTTTGTGTTGTTTGCGAAAATTAATAAGTATGGATGAGGATATATTGACTTTACGTTTTCGTGGAGTACATATGGAGAAAGAATCATCAGGAAAACTAATAGAGGATTTTTTAGAAGCGATAAAAACTGTATATTCGCCGAAAAGTAACGATTCAGAGTATCGGTGAAGATTAGGTGAGTTATTTTGTTTTTCATTAAAATTTTATTCATATTTAGAAATTTAAGTTTTTATAAAAATAAATGCTTCCATAAGTAAATGAATGTTTAAAAGTTGTGTGTATTGCGTTTTTCATGTTAGTGTTAGAATGTGTCAGGTACTTAAATTTCTTTAATGTAGGAGTAACTGCTCGTTATATTAATTTTCGAGTTTAAACAAAAAATGAAATTTGTTAACATTCTAAATTTAGCTTTATTGCTTGGTTGATACTGTAGTAGGTAGCGCTGCACTGATGTTTTTTAAGGTGGGCACCATTGTTCGATATACTAAAAATTTTGTTTCTATTTATTAGAATTTTAAAACTTCTACAGTATTTAGTTATAATGAAATATTCAAAATTTTAATATTTGGAATTCGGAAAATGCGCGATTTCAAACCTAAAGTTCGAACGCGATCGTTATTGGTTGACGGCTATTGCACGTAGTGATGTAATTTAGATTGGCGACAGAGCTGTAGAGTGCTTAGCGTGAAAATTTGAAATCGCGCCAATCCTGTACAGGTCTGTCGTCATTTACCAAAAAAAAAAAATAATAATATTTTGGCAAACAAAATTTTTTTTACATACAATTAAAAAAAAGCCTTTGTTTAGGAGAGAAATAATATTAGACATTTTATTACACATAAATAAAAGTTATAGCTTACAAAAAAAAATATGATGCAATTAATCATGCGAAGTAGAAAAACAGAGGTTTTTACCTTGTTATTTCATTCTATAAAATATTCAGGTTAATCATTATATTAGTGAATAAAACAATAAAGGAGTTTTATCTATACTCAAATCAAGATATTTAAAGAATTAAATGAAAATGTAAATTGATAAGAGATACAAATAAAAGAAATTAACTGTACCAAATACATTTCTTTTATTTTAAAAATCGAAGTTTATCATTTAAGATATATACTTTTTATATATTTATGAAAAAATTAATACTTGTCAATTTAATTTTTTCAATAGTTATCAGTATCTTATTTATGAATAAAATAATAGCAAAAAAAATTTAAGAAGTACATATTGAGAACTACATCTTTTCTCAATGCTTTTAATAATAATAATAATAATAATAAAAGAAAAAAAAGAAAGAAATCCTTAAGTTTGCATTAGCAGTGCCAAAAATTGAGCTTCAGATTTACTCATGCAATATTAAAATCAAAACATATATTAATTTCATATTCAGAAATAGTTTAGAATTTCAATATTCATTTAGTTTTTAAATTATTTATCTATTTATATATATATAAAAAATATTAAGTAATGGATTGTGCAAAATCTGTAAATTTTATTTTCTTTCTTCTAATTAAAATCAATAAAACTTTATTAACAGATAACAAAATGTATACTGCTTCTACTGTATGTAAAATAATAATTATAATTAAAAGTAGCTAATTGTCATACAATTTAAAACTTTACTTTGTGAATTACTTTACTAAGTGAAATTCTTGAAAATTACAAGCATGTATCACTTTTAAATCTCTATGGATATTCAATTTGAAAAATAAAATTTAGGTTTTAAAAGTTTTAATTAAGAGACATTTTTAACATAATTATTTTAAACAGCTAGTTATTAATTTTTACTGATTTTAATTGATTACTCCAAAACCATTATAGTCATACACAATTATATAAACTATAAGCTACAAGCTGTGGTTTCTGCTCAATGGTTTACATAAATTTTAGTTTTACAATTATATTATTATTGTGAAAATGCTTACACTTTCTTATTATTCCAAAAAATTATAATTCACAGCATGTTATTAACTAACAAAAGAATTGATCATATAACATTCATAAAGATTATGTCCAGTTATAAACTACTTTAAATACTTAAAGCAGCTAATACTAAATCTCAAGAAAATAAAAAGAATGCAGAATTCCAGATTGAAAATAAAACTTGAATTAAATATAACCAATGATAGACATTTAAAAGAGCAAGACATATTTTAACACGACTTTATGTCTGGATCTGATGATTATTAGTGCTATTTCTTCAATCTTGTATGTAAGAATAGATATATTTACACTTCTTTCTTGTTAAGAAATTGAAAAATAATAGTAAATCAGAGGTGCCCAAGATTTTTGTAAGAGGAAGGTACTTTTCAAAAAATTTTATTAATAAAAAAGGATTTCTTTTATCTGCTAATGATGAATATTTATTTTCATAACATTCTAATAAAATATTCGAAATTCATATAAATTCTTTTCTGCATTAATTTTTTTACAGCACTTTACTTAGAAATACACAAATATTGTGGTAATTTTTATAATTGTAAAGCAATTTCATGAAACAAGCTCTATAAATTACACTTTTAATTTAAAAACTTAAAAGATTGATTTTAATGTTTTTAAAATATCACATATACATTCTTAAAGCCATTAAAATGAGAGAGGATAGTTGAAAAACTTATGTAATGACAGAGGAATAATTCAGGAATTTTCTTTATTTTTCTTAATTATGGAGTTAAAAAAAACAGCCAAAGTTTTTCTGGTGTAATATTTTCCTCACTATTGCACACTGTTAATAAAAGTAGAGTTTACACATTACAAGTTTCATCTTATATGGTGATGAAAAAATAAAAACTAAGGATTGGGAGAATTCATTATTAAAACATCAAAGACTGTTATGCTTTTTTCAGTATGAAAGTTCTAAAATATTACAAAGACAAATAATAGTCTTCAAAATGAAATTAAGAAATACATAGACGACATTAAGAAATACAAATAGTTTTTGTTGTTCGCGTCTATGTATTTCTTAATTTTATTTTGAAGACTATTATTTTTTCTTTATATTACTTTATATTTTACCTTGTAAATTTCGCGGAATTTGTGGATCCTTTTGCTTTCGAGCTTTTCTACCTGGTCCTTTTTTTTGTCGCTCTTTAAATTCAGCTTTGCGTCCCATTTTTAAATGTTTTTAATATAACACGTGTGTCGAACGAAAAATTTATAAACAAGAAATAGGAGAGTGAGAAGGGGAATGGGGTTCGGGATATGTAATAAAATGTTGATATTGATGTGAAGTCAAACTTCAACAAACTTATTCCGAATTTCTCATTCCCCTATTTGGATTA